>JAJFDK010000169.1:0-47226 GCA_028637775.1 Xylariaceae sp. X167
CTAAGCGATAGTCTTACAATAGAATTGAGTCCTTGCTCGCATCACCTTGTGCCAACCAACCCCTAACCCCTAACACTATCTCTCTACTCATCTATTTACATATATATTCATTCACCTATCTTCATCCTCACACATCTCTCATCCAAATTCTTCCTCATAAGATGTATGTTTAGTAGAAGAAGATAAGTTCAAAATAAATAAATCACAAAGTTTTTATATACTACAACTTATCCCGCGCCTACCTCATTCACTCATCATAACTTCCTCATATATCACTTCACTCATAAATAAAGAAATTACATCCCCTCTTTATGACATATAAACACTTAATTATCCTCAACACATTAATAAACATTCAATTAACATATATAAGTTATAAACATCATCTCTAACTATTAATAAACTGTTGTATCAACATAAACACCATTAAACGTTTAAAACTTTTTAAACGTTTAATTTCACTAAACGCTTAAATTTTTTAAACAATTAATATACAGTTACTGAAGCATAAACGTTTGGACATGCGTTTAAAAAAGTGGGCAGAATCCGCTACGGATCACACGGAACATTCCTCGTACGGATGATACCGTATTGAACTGCGCTGTTGGCACTAACATCGCTACCCGCAACGAGTTAACAGCACGAATTAGGCTATCGTGCCGGTAGATTCTAGTGTCGTTAATACTTGTCTATAGCGAGCCTCTGCTATTATCTTCTTCTCAGCCCTCGTACTCAATAGACACTGTTTCGCCAAATGAGCTGACTTTCCGGCCGGCTCTTTCGAGAAGCCTTAACGAGTCGTGTGGTCCTTCGTCCAGAACGAAACACGACTCTTTCCATTACGGAATATTGCGTCTTGGAACGGGGATATGCGTGTGTCAATCGGACATGGGACGGTGCGCTATGACACCAGTGAACCTTGGCAAGCGATTATGCAAAAGGAATGAATAGTGCAGCAAGAAGGTAACTGGGTATGCTTGTAACGAGATTAAACGCGTCTTGGCCTGCTCGATTTTCCGGACCAAACCGACGGAACGTTTCCGTTCAGAGTATCGTGGAGCAAGTTAGCGCTCTGGAGACCGGGCCATTATGTCGAGGATGGAGTCATAGGTGGCATAAAGAGGCATTCTTTGCGATCGAAAATCGGCAAAACTTGCTACCATTACATGGTCATGAACCAGAGGGTTAATTAACTGCCACATTCGAATGGGGGTTCCGTGCCTGCGTTCATAACGTGATGGTGTCAAGAATATCTCCGCAAGCACGAAATACGATAGGCAGGCTATCTTCAGCCACCAGGGGTAGGATCAGGGAGTAGTCCGTAGTGTGAGACCCGGTACATACCGGTATCGAAAAACGTCGCGCTGACACTGGAAATTTGCTGACAGCGTTTGGATCTTGGTCGGGTCTGAACGGCGCAGGGACCGTCGGTTTTCCGTTCTCGTAGCTAGCGAGGTACGGCAATTGCTTGGAAGATGGGTGTCTTTATCCGCATTCGAAATCCCGGGTAGACCATCGCCGGAACAGCTTCTAGACTGGACTACCTACCTATCTACCGGGCTGAATCTCGCCTTATGCGTTGGTAGGCAGATGCCTGATAGATTTTAATCCGTAGTTGGTGCGTAGCAGGCAGATTGATGCCAGATGTCCCGTCTTCAGCCCTCATTTACAAGTATGTACCTACAAGGGAGGCTGCCTCCTCGGATCGACTCCCCACTTGCAGGATCACGATGCCTAGTATGAAGCCAAGGGTCTGGTCTCAGGAGATATTGAGTCAAGATTCCACGTCATGGCGTCCGTGATACGACGGTGATGACTGACATGCACTACGCTAGTTAGTGTCTCACATAGTGTAGTGCAGAGCCCAATATTGAAACATCCATCCATGATCCAGCTTACCAACATGAGATGTGTATGTCAGTCAGTTACGGAGTACGGAAGACGTACATGGAGAGAGAGAGCCTAACGTATGTAGGTATTATTGCGCACATCGGATACCGGTAACTTCTTATGTAGGTACTTTCACACCATTGATTTCAGAGAGGGAGCCCTGTTCCTATCGAAGCGTTTTCGACGACACGTGGACGACGGACCGTTCTCGTGAACCAACGCCTCTCGAAGATATTTTTAGTAGTCCATGAACGACGAAGTAGTGCACGTGTACCGTTATGGGCAGATATCTGTATCACACGCAAAGGTACCCAGCAGGAGATTATTACTTCTTCCATCGTCTTCTCTGTATCTCGTACAATCCAGGTCTTCGAGGGATGAGCGACTGGGATGAGAATCCCATGAATAGACATTTGATATTGAGGACCCTGTTGCCATTTAGATTAGTGTAAGTACTTTCGATACGATCTTACAGAGAAGACACCAAAGAGGGTTAACAGTTTCTGGGCCATAAGCCCTACCTGATAGTAATTTACGGAATGCCTCGTACTAAGATTGTGTATCTGACAGTGATCTCGATGTTTGTGCAGAGCGTGTATGTACTTACTGACTCCGTAGATCAACTACAGTAACTCTTTAGTAAAGGGTACTCGTACAGGTACAGGTATAAGCGACGGTTTCGGAGAAACGGTGGCGGACAGGCGTCCGACGGGGCAGCGATGGTGCAATGGACGGATCGGTGTCAACACTACGACCTATCAAGCAGGCATCCGGGTGCCACAGCGTCGATATTACGCAGTACATACATTTGTCGTCGAGCTGGATTGTGCCCCCGAGCTGCTACTTCTGGGACGACCAATGACTGTCAAGGGCCAAAATACATATGTAGGGCTTGTGCAGCTTACAAGTACAGATGAACTCGAGCCTGGTACGAGTACTACGATGTGGTCACTAGGTAGTTGGCTCAGACGACCTGATAGCAGCCTTCGTTTGCCGGAGGAGAGGCATTGGAGGTTGGGTTTGACTACATGATAGGTAGCAATGCTCCGTAGTTGGCACTGGCTATAAATAAGACAGTGATGTGCCGTGGTAGTGCGTCGGTAGCCAGGGATGAACACGTGTGTGTTGCAGATCCGTTGCGAAGCTGATCGGTGAACCAGAGTTGTGGTATCAGAGACCTCGTCATCTGGTCTTAACAGCTTGAATATGAGAAAGTAAAGTATTCCTCCCGTCGGGTACAGAATGTCATCCGTCATTCATAAACCGAGTGAACCGACAGACTTATCGTACATTATCAGATTATCGTGCCGAGCTAACCAGCCACATGAGTTCACAACTACACAGCCACATCGACATCTGCTCGGTCGCTAACCCCTTACGGCCAGCATCTCCTTCGCCCCTAACCCAGCTAACAACTCTCACTGCAACAGTACGAAATACGGAATCCGGAATAGGCACATAATATGTACGAATTACTTACTCTGTAAATCCGAACTGGAACCGGAACTGAGAGTCCATACCTAATTATCTCCCTATTTGTCCAAGTAGAGACGGAACACACACATTAATGGAGGGGATGTTAGTGTGCATATGTACGGTAGGGAGTACCTCATCCACAGTTGACCAGGTCCCCTGCACAGCCTTACACTACATACATGTTAGCAGCTACACTAGCGTTATGTATTCACGCCTGTGCTAAGAGCGAGGAATGGGTTTAGCGGCGCCGACAGAGTGCTCACTGCTGGGAAGTTGGCACCCCATTTGGTCGGGGGCACCGGCAAACCTGGGGGGGCTTTGTCGTTTCCGTCTCGAGGACAAAAGAGGTACACTAGGAGCTCCGCGTGCTTACCTAACGTAAGTATACGCCCATGATCCGACGGTATACCGGTACATACGAGTACCTACTGAGGTCGTCTCGTACTTGCGCTGGACGCTAACGTGCTCTCCAGTTATGATTGCCTGCGCTGCGCTAGTGAGGTGGGAGTGCCTCCCTGGTACGGATAGCCCTGGGTCTTTGTCGAGGAGCCTACGCTAGCCATAGTGCTGGCGTCGTGTCCAATCAGATGCCCAGATGCCCGCTGCTATCCAGACAGGCCCCATCGTAATCCGTCCTTAGATGCTCATTACTGCCCATAACATCTGAGCGCATGTTGCAACTTGCCATCGACACTACACCTGACCTGACCTGACCTGCTCTAATCCGGACTTGCTCTGCTTGCCTGCACCTTTCTCTCCCTTAGTGCCATCACAATCGGCTCTTTTCTTAACCACTTTTCGCCTCGGACCAGCTTGATAAAACCGGCCTCTTGCGTTGTTTGCTTCCCGCATCTCTCGCAGCACCGAGTCACTAGGAGATCCCAGCAACCCAGCAACCCGGTTCTGATCACACTGCTTCCATCTTGTTGTAAGTCTGTCCCAATTGTCGTCCGATCTGCCCATACTTTAGTAAGCCATGGTTGATCATCTGCTTCGAATTCCATCCCCTACATCCCTCACATACACATACATATACGCACTTATTATACACTTATACCCACGGCCAACTGCTTGTCTTTGTGTCTAATTGCGTTGCGTTGCATTGCGACCCAAGCTTTCGGGATATTTGTAGCGTGTGCAGTTTCTTTTTCGGTTGGTGATGTTGGTGATAATGGCGCTGTTGGAGCCGTTATCGTGGCCGTTGCTGCTGCTGCTGCTGTTGCTATGTTTGGCTTATTCCATTTTTCGCCCTTCTCAGCTCATCCTTGCTCGATTGCATGCAGTTTGCCCCAAGTCCATCTTTTCACCGCCGGTGTCTTTTTCCCAGACTGCATCCAGACTGCATACACCGCAAAGAGAAATTTTTCATTCTCACACCGCACTTCAGTCGTTCTCGTTATCTGCTCTCTTTTTTTCCCTCAGGATCACGCGTACTTCGTACTATATACATCCTCCTTCACTTGCAGAATTGAGTCAAGCGTCACACCGACTGCACAAGTGACAAAAAGCCCTCAGAACGCGATCTGGTCTTTCTTCTAAGCCGTGAAGCTGTGAAGACAAGAGTCATGGACCACGCGGACATTGACAGCTCTCGTTAACAAAGCAAATCCACGCTGTGCTTGCTTGCTTGCTCACTCGCTTTGCTTGAGGATGCTCTAACTCTTGCCCCTCATAAAGGAAAGACGAAGACGAACAAGGCACGGTCTGTCTCGCAGCCACGATTACGATTATTATTCCGGAATCCATCCCCAGATTGGGCAACCAAGGGTTTTCGGGTGTTTACCTGCCTTAGCTAGCCCACAGCTGGGACTGGGAGTAAGGTAGGTCATACCTTAACATTCCTACGCTTGCCTACACTGCGAGTAGTACCGCGTACATCCACCACTTGCCACTACATTCACCTTCCTGTACGGAATACATCCGTGGTAGTATACGGGACCTGATGCCTGCGGATGACACTACCGGTCCACCGTCCGGAGCAGCTCCAGCAGCTCCAGCTGCCCACCTCAGGCTGCCCTGCCTATCACTTACCCAAGGTTCCGGCAAACGTTTAACTTTTAGCGCTGTGGCTTCACTGCGCTAGCGGGCTAAAGCCCCCCATTTGTCCCATCAAGTCCCATCCAGATGTTCCCATTTTCATACCTACCGAACCACCTGGGCGACCACCTGCACTATCTGCTTAACCGTACTGGCACTACGCTAGATTCTGCACTAGATTTACCTTGCCTGCCTGCCTGCCATGGCCCCATGCTATGGGCCAGTCCATCCGTCCATCCATCTAACCTAACCCGTTCAGAGCATCTCTATCACTCTCTCCAGTCTCCATTTCTCCATCTCCACCCCCAAAGGTTCACCCTCTAAATAGTCAGAACCTACCAACCCTCCTCCTGCCCTAGTACTATTTGCTATCGTTGACTAGATGTCGCTTCGATTCTGTCATTTTGCCTTTACACGCCTCCGAACCGCTGTTGCCCTCACACATTCTAGGCCCTTTCTAACCCAACGCTGCCTGTCTAGCTGTTGAATTGACGATATAACAACTGCCGATCGCCTCCTTTGATCCGCCAATAACGTCGCTTGACACTCGATCCGCCCCGTCCCTTCGATCCCGCCACGATCCTCCCGAAGCTTTCCTAGAAGCTTCAGAGCCCTGAAGGCCACCCGTTCGAGTAGCCCACGCCATGCGTTCATAGCTGTCGATCTAGCCAGCCGTTATCCGAGTGCTCAGCACTGTCTGTTCCTTTCGCCAAATCTCCTCCTATCCGACTCGCCCTCAACGGTGTCTTTGGGGTCCCCGGGCCCCCTACCACAGCGCCCATGATGGGCGCATGCATGAGTTCAAACAAGGAGGATGAGCAGAAGAAGCGTAGTCAGGCCATCGACCGGGCCTTAGACGAGGACTCCAAAAAGCTTCGACGAGAATGCAAGATTCTGCTGCTCGGTTAGGACCCCTCATTCCTCTGCGTCTCTGCGTCTGGTTGCATTTTACGGGGGAAAACTAATGTGTCTTGCCAGGCTCTGGTGAAAGTGGGAAGTCGACAATTGTCAAGCAGATGAAAATTATACATTTAAGGGGTTATTCGGAGGAGGAATTGTACAACTATCGCGCGACGGTATTCAAGAACTTGATCGAGTGCGCGAAGGCCGTCATTACGGCCATGGAGCAATTCGACATGGAGCCGAGCGAGGGTACAAGAGGTTACTGCGATTACCTGCTTAATTACACCGTCGAGTCGGGTCCATCCGCCCGTATCGAGCCCCAGGTTGGCGTTGCGGTACATGCGCTATGGAACGACCCATGCATCGAGCAGCTCATGGAACATTCTACGGAGTTTTACCTCATGGACTCGGCCGAATAGTGAGTTTGGAAAATTTTGGATTGCTGTTGGACATCATACTCACGTGTCCATAGCTTTTTCGATGAGGTTCAGCGGATATGCGCTCCGGACTATCTACCGAATGAGATGGACGTTCTTCGCGCACGAACGAAAACCACGGGTATTTATGAGACGAGATTCCAGATGGGCGCTCTCAGTATACAGTAAGTCCGGTTCTTCCGTCCAACCTCTGTTTGGATGAAATTAACATGTGCGTCCAGTATGTTTGACGTCGGAGGCCAACGGAGTGAGCGGAAGAAATGGATTCATTGTTTCGAGAACGTCACATCCATTATTTTCTGTGTAGCTCTGAGCGAGTACGACCAGGTACTCCTCGAAGAGAGCAGTCAGGTATATCATCCGTTTTCACATGCTCAAGACCAAGTCCAACTAACATTGGCCAGAATCGCATGATGGAGAGTCTGTTGCTATTCGACTCGGTCGTGAACTCGAGGTGGTTTATGAGAACAAGTATCATTCTGTTCTTAAATAAAGTCGACATATTCAAAGCCAAGTTGCCGAGGTCACCGCTAGGCAACTACTTCCCGGACTACTCTGGCGGCAACGATGTCAACAAAGCAGCGAAATATCTGCTTTGGAGATTCAATCAAGTCAACAGAGCTCACTTAAACCTCTATCCACAGTATGCACCATTTTTTTCATCTGAGATAACACGGAGTTATACTGACGGACTTGCAGTCTCACACAAGCGACCGACACGTCCAATATTCGATTAGTCTTTGCTGCAGTCAAGGAAACGATCCTCAACAATGCGCTGAAGGACTCCGGCATTTTGTGAAGTCGGTCCCTTTTTCACACGACGTGGGATTCATGAGCGGCTGTTTTCTCATACTTTAATTTTTTGGAAGCTGGACCTCCATACATGGGATTGGAGTTAATGCGAAATGGCGGCTCGTTTTTTATGGCATGGCGTTCTGGGACACGGCGAAATTCTCTCTTGGGCACAAAGGTCTTTCTCCCTCAGTGTGAGTGGGAGATGAAGCGCGATAATCATTTTCTTTAAAGAAGAAAAAGCAAAAAGGAAAAATGATTGTGCGTGTACAAGACAAGGAAAGCCAGCTTCTTCTTTTTTCTTTTCTTTCTTGCTTTCTGATAGGGGAGGTTCCTATCGGTTGGTTGGGCAGCAGCCGCTGTCCTGAAAGGTTCCCTGACGCTGGATATGATTCATTCAAGATGTGAATGGGAAGGGAGGGAGGGAGGAAAGGAAAGGAGAAAAAGGACATAATCGCATGATAGACAGAGGACGAAGAGAAAGGGCCTGGAAAGTTACCTAGGTTAGCTGGCACCCGTCGCGTGTTTCCCTTTTTTCGCGCCGTAGAGGCGATGATTAAGATGGAACTGGGTGTCCTCTCTGACTGAATGAAAGGCGAAAGCATTTACCCTGTCACATGAAAGTGTCTGCTTACTCTGATTCGTGATATTGTTGATGTTGTTTGGGGACGTTGAGTCCATGGAATGCTTCCCTACCATAAGAACTTAAGTCCGAGACAGAAACCCACGTAAGGGACTCGTCGGTCGCTCTGATGCGGCATTTTAACGGGTAGATTTTACGAGATTTTGGCGGAGGTCTCACGGACAGACAGTCTGGACCGGAACAAGGAATTTTTTTCTCTTTCTCCATCTAGATAGGCACGCAGGTAACATCGAGTCGATGTGTACAGTAGCTCGGCGGCAAGCTCAGCCAGAACCAGAAAAACAGGGGTTTTCACAACAAGTTAACAACGGAGAAAGAGAAAGAGGGGCCATATAAGAAGGGCGTAAGTAGACGGGGTTAACTGTGTGCGGATTTACCTACCTTCTACATAAGTCCATAATCCATACTGTAAAAGTCGTAGGGAAAAGCAGTGTCGTATGGACAGTGGGAACAGGGAAGCGGGGGACCCGGGGTGGTATCGGGAGCGGGCACTATGACGACGCTGCTGCATCGGGCCTATCCTTCGTTGTACGGGGTTGCTCGGTTGCTCGGATGTGGTGGTGGGTGTTTTTGTGAATTAATTAATGCATTTGGGGTTTGGAGATATGATGGATGATATGTGAGAGACGGGATGATATGGGAGAATGACCTGGAGAAGGGGTTTGGGTACGGACTAATGCGACTTTGCCGCGGTTGTCGAGGCCTGATGGCGGAGTTGATGTTGTAGATGGATATCTGAGAGAGTGAGAGAGAAAGGGAGATATGGTGCATCGTATGAAGTTGTCGTTTTACAGTAAGTACATGAGATTCTCAACCCCCCGTCTTTTCCGCGCGGGTAATCCTGCGTATTTATATCAAAACAACCAGCAAGCAGCAATGCTGCTCTTACTGTAAAATCCAGACTCCATAGACCCGACTAGACCAAACAGTAAACCACCTTCTCCTCCTCCTCCCCACATTTCCCCGTATGTGCAACTCGTATGTTTGTCGTGTGTTAGAGGGATGTTTTTATATGCGTTGGCTCATGAGAAGAAGTACATGCTTCATACCATGTGTCTACCTAACATATCCATATACAACCAGATATAATAATATGTGTTGGTGTTCTTTTCCGTCCCGGAATACAACATTCCTTCTTCCTTTTTTCTCCGGTTAGATATGCCTGTTTTCGAACGTTTCCGTCCCTTCTCCTCTTCCGGTCCTCATCCTGTCACATTACTCGTATAGTGAGTGTAGGGATCAGTTTATTACTGCTCACAGCAGAACAGAACAGTTACCTGCCATAACTAGGGGACATATACTTCTGCCCGTTTGACTTCATATTCTCTCTCATCGCTTCCTCCTCATCTTCCCTCACTCTCCCCGAATCTCATACCGTCTACTTCTCATCCCCCCGATCGACAAAGCGTTCACAAGGAGGGTAGTAATATTTCCAGGTTCCCATATCTATCTCAGGTAAAGTAGCCCCCTTCATCTCCAACCAAAACACGAGATGCTGCCGTGCCCCTCTTCATACCCTCTCCCCCTCCCCCTCCTCTCCTCCCCCGCGCCCCTCACTCCAGTCACAAGCTCCCGTCGGGCTGCGACACTGCCCAACGAAGCTAGGACTGTCACCTATGTATACATAGGGTAGAGCTGCCCCTCTTGCGCCCAAATTTCGATGTGCGGGACATGCCAAACGAACAGCTACAGCTAGGAGTTCATGTAATGCTGGTGATCTCTTCCCGCTTTGCTAATTAACTGAAAATCACTGTCTAGCTCGCGAAACTACTTGTGTTTTCTATCTTTGAAAAGAGGATCACTTAGTTGGAATTTGAGAAAAACTGGGTGATTATGGCTTCTGCAGCCGATCAGCGAAGCTTGCCTACGCGGGAGCGTCGTCTCTCGATGGGTGCGCCCATCGTCGACATCTCCGGCTCCGTCAAACCCACCGGTGTATCCCGACCCAAGCACAAACGCACCTTCACAGGTTTCGGCGCCAGCGAGATCAAGATCGTCGAAGGTACGTCAGATCAGCCCATTCTTCAACCCCCCTTAGTCCCCCCAATCACTTGAGAACGTGTTAGCCACGAGGCAAACTTAAGCTTATTCTATTTCTCTTTCACGTGTTTCCGCACTAATTCCGCTTATCTAGCCTCCATACCCGAGCCGCAACGCGAAGTATGGACGAAGCATGAGTTCT
This sequence comes from Xylariaceae sp. X167, assembly GCA_028637775.1. NCBI lineage: Eukaryota > Fungi > Ascomycota > Sordariomycetes > Xylariales > Xylariaceae > Xylariaceae sp. X167. The sequence goes on from JAJFDK010000169.1 coordinate 10,361, forward strand.
CCAGCTTCAGGGACAAGGACGACTTCCAGAGGGAGGTCGTCCGCCATGTCGAGACCACGCTGGCTCGAAGTATATACAACTGCGATGAGTCGGCTGCCTACTCAGCTGCCAGTCTGGCCCTCCGAGACCGTCTGATCAAGGACTGGAATAAGACCCAGCAGCGCCAGACCCTGAGAGATAGCAAGCGTGTGTACTATCTCAGTCTGGAGTTCTTGATGGGTCGTGCCCTTGATAATGCCATGCTCAATCTCGGTGCAAAGAATGTTGCCAAAGGTAAGGACTGACACAGTCGATTGGACTCTAACGAGTTTAGAAACATATGCTAACGAGATTGTAGAGGGTCTTGATGAGCTCGGCTTCCGTATCGAAGATATCATCGAACAAGAGCACGATGCTGCGCTCGGTAACGGTGGTCTGGGTAGATTGGCTGCCTGCTTCCTCGACAGCATGGCCACATTGAACTACCCAGCATGGGGTTACGGTCTGAGATATCGCTACGGTATCTTCAAGCAGGAGATTATCGACGGTTACCAGGTCGAAGTTCCCGACTACTGGCTCGACTTCAACCCCTGGGAGTTCCCTAGACACGATGTCACTGTTGACGTGAGTAACTTGTAACCCCTGAATAGATCGCAGAATGTGAAAGCTGACACTTATGACAGATCCAATTCTACGGCCACGTCCGCAAGAGACAGGACGAGAACGGCAGAACAATTGCGATCTGGGAGGATGGTGAGATCGTCACTGCTGTCGCATACGACGTCCCTACTCCTGGCTATGATACCCCTTCAACCAACAACCTGCGACTCTGGTCGAGTAAAGCCGCTAGCGGTGAATTCGACTTCCAGAAGTTCAACAACGGCGACTACGAAAGCTCGGTTGCCGATCAGCAGAGAGCCGAGACCATCAGTGCCGTACTCTACCCCAACGACAACCTAGACCGAGGAAAGGAGCTGCGTCTCAAGCAGCAGTATTTCTGGGTGGCTGCGTCGCTGTACGACATTGTCCGCCGATTCAAGAAGTCGAAGAGACAATGGATCGAGTTCCCAGACCAGGTCGCTATCCAGCTCAACGACACCCATCCCACACTCGCCATCGTTGAACTGCAACGCATCCTGATAGATATCGAGGGCCTAGAGTGGGACGAGGCATGGAACATCGTCGTTCACACTGTAAGTATACACCTCCTTCATACTGACTCTGTTCAACCGCTAAGAGCCTTAATAGTTCGGTTACACCAACCACACAGTCTTGCCCGAAGCTCTTGAGAAATGGCCCGTTGGTCTATTCCAGGAGCTCTTGCCCCGTCACCTCCAGATCATCTACGACATCAACCTGTATTTCTTGCAGGGAGTTGAGAAGCGATTCCCTGGTGACAGAGACTTGCTGCGCCGAGTGTCCATTATTGAGGAGTCCCAGCCCAAGATGGTCCGCATGGCGTACTTGGCCGTCATCGGATCGCACAAGGTCAACGGTGTGGCTGAGCTACACTCTGACCTGATCCAGACGACTATCTTCAAGGACTTCGTCAACGTATTTGGCGAAGACAAGTTCACCAACGTCACCAACGGTATAACACCAAGAAGATGGCTGCACCAAGCTAACCCTCGGCTCTCAGAGCTGATCGCAAGCAAGGTCGGTGGCTACCATTTCCTGAAGGACCTGACACTCCTGGCCGACCTAGAGCTTCTGGTCAACGACAAGACGTTCCGTAAGGAATGGGCCGAGATCAAGTATGCCAACAAGGTCCGTCTCGCCAAGTACATCAAGTCCACATTGGACGTCCGCGTCAACCCGGCTGCACTTTTCGATGTCCAGGTCAAGCGAATCCACGAGTACAAGCGACAGCAGCTCAACATCTTCGGTGTGATTCACCGATATCTGACCTTGAAGGCCATGACCCCCGAAGAGAGAAAGAAGCAACAGCCCCGTGTTTCTATTTTCGGTGGAAAGGCTGCACCGGGCTACTGGATGGCCAAGCAGATTATTCACCTGATCAACAACGTCGGAAGCGTTGTCAACAAGGACCCCGATATTGGCGACCTGCTGAAGGTCGTCTACCTCGAAGACTACAACGTGAGCAAGGCCGAGATGATCATCCCAGCCTCGGACTTGAGTGAGCATATCTCCACAGCTGGAACTGAGTAAGTCAATATAACTGTATGGTCGCCAAGTATAGATCAAGCTGACGGCAGAATAGGGCTTCGGGAACCAGCAACATGAAGTTCGTGCTCAACGGTGGTTTGATTATCGGTACTTGCGACGGTGCCAACGTAAGTCTACTCCACGCTAACCGTCTGCAGAAATAATGAGATACTAACCAGTCGTAGATTGAAATCACCCGTGAGATCGGTCAGGAGAACATCTTCCTCTTCGGAACACTTTCCGAGGATGTCGAGGACCTGCGTCACGCTCACACATACTCGGAGCACACCATTGACGCGGACCTAACAAAGGTGTTCGACGCCATCCAGTCAAGTATGTTCGGCGACCCGAACGACTTCAATGCCATGATTTCTGCTGTCCGTGACCACGGTGACTACTACCTGGTATCAGATGACTTCCAGTCGTACATCGACACTCAGCGGATGGTCGACGAGGAGTTCCGGAACCAGGAAGAGTGGGTATCCAAGTGCATCCGCAGCGTCGCCCGTATGGGCTTCTTCACCTCCGATCGTTGCATCAACGAGTATGCGGAGGGCATTTGGAACATCGAGCCACTATCCGTTTAGAGTGGTATGTAGGTAGATTTGGAATTGGCGATAGAAAAGCCTTGCCTGACCGACTGGCCTTGGGGAGACTGGCCAGTCGTGCATTTTCTCTTTGTCCAGCTTTGAAAAGTTGAATTACGAGGGGCGAGTGGATTACGACTGACGAAGATCTGTTTCACATGCGTTACGTACTGCTTCCCAATACGAAAAATGAATGCTGCCAGAATGATTCCCGTCCTCTGATTGAACGTGTTGATGACATGTCCCTGCCGATCCCGGAGTCGTCATGTTCGACACTTCGGAAGACGGATCGACCTCGAGTGGAGAGCACTATATTATCGTAAATAGCACGATTTCTCTTTCGAGTAACCTCTTCCGAGGTTTTCCTTAGACGCCTACCTGGTAGTCAGCCTCTACTAGGAGGTAGGTATCCGGGTCCGAAGAGCCAACGACCGCCACAAGCAAGCAGCTGGAGTGCATGTAGGACTTTTTGGACTAATCGGTGGCCATTTTCGGCTGGTCTTGCGATGATGCTGCAGCCTATAGCGACTCGAGGAGGATATGACGTACAGATAGCACCGGCATGCGTCCTGGGTTTGAGGAATCGGGGCCAGGATCCAGAGATGCCTTCGTATATTACATCTGCAGCCAATCACATGCAATGCTGCCAAGGGGTTATGCAGTCAGGGCAGAAAGAACTGGCACAGATCTCGGGAGCCTCAAGATTTTCTCTCGATTCGGCGATCGGTTAACGGTGTGTTAACCTCCAAGTAGCCCTGAAGGATCGGAGACATGGCGGTTCTAAGGGGTTATCCCCCTTTTGTTCGTCTCTTTGCAAGACCGTATTCCGTAGGTGCCTTGAAGGCAGCGAGGCACTTTTGACTACCTAATGGACAAAGTCCACAGATGGCCTATAATGAGCTTGCGTATTCCATATGTAATGGATACTGGGTTGACCTGGTAAACATAGTCGTCGTGTGTAGTAACGGCGCGCCTTGTGGTGGCAACTTCAAGCAACCGTTCCCAATAGACCTCTTCGTCCGCAAGAAGACAGGCGACATGATTGCGACCGCTTGTCGTAATTACTCACCTGCACCCCGCCAAGCACGGAGATGTGACGGCATTCACTTCGGTTGTTGAAGCCCTTTATCGGTGCATCATGCAGATTTGTTCATGTACGTCCAGCCACTGAATGCACATGCATACAAGTCAGTGTGGCAGAGAATCTCCTCTCTTCTCGTCCTGAATGATAGGAGCAATTGCTCCTGTCTCTTCTGGTCGGTCTCCTGCTTATGTCACGGGGCTTGTCTTGCTTTGGTGCACAAGTGACGTCATAGTACCGCTTTGTGGACGACAGGGAGTGCAAGTAACGGGGTATTGGCCGATAACGGGTACCTCTTTATGTGAATGAAGGTGTAGCTAATGCAGGGCAACAAGAGAATTATCTGTCTTGTGCCTGGAATGAGCATCCAGGGCGACAGAGCGTTGTTATGCTATTGGTGTTCCTTTCCGTCGATATTGTTCTTTATCGCCGGAATGATGTCGAGAGTGCAAGCTGTTGCTGGTCAACAAGAGACCGTAAGCCGCTCGACACAAGAAGAACCGCAAGCTGGCCAAAGAGATCGAAACGTATCAACACCGCCAAGGGATCCAGGACCAGGCATTCCGTCGATTGGTCACATGAAAAATGCTCTGATTCAGTTGAATGAACATGAATCAAAGATGATGACAAAGGTGACGCAGAAGAGGATGGAAAAAAGCCCAAGTGATGGCGGAAGTGTGTGTATGCACGGAATCCAACAAGAATGTGAATCCTGGGAACCTTGGCTGTCGACCAATTCCGAGGAGCTGATAACCCTTACCATTATCACAGGTAGAAAGGGAAAAATAATGCAAGGAATAGACGGCTAGGAGATTTTTAGTCTAGGTTTGTGATGTCATTGCCTGCTAGTCAATTACGAGGGCGCCGTTCAAACAGAGACAGCGGACCAACTACACGTGTTCACTACCTCGGAAGTCATCCACAGACGATGCCGATGTAAATCAATGCTGGTTATGTCGAGCATGAGGAGCTTAAAAACTCACGGCACCGGAAACCACCGAGCACTCGTCCATACCTACCATCCACCATGAATTCCCTCCTAGAAATGTCTTACACTAAAAAACCATACATCTGCCGTGCTACATAATAAAGGCAGCAAGAAAGCCTCCTCGAGAGAGCCAATGAAGGTGGTTGGTTCGGCAGGGTGGTTGACCTAATGGCGTGCTACCAGTCGGCCGTCTGCCAGTTAGCGACCCTAGCGCACCTACGGGGTTAGGTGGTAAGGTACCTACGGTACCTAGCTGCTGATTCACTGCGGGGTGCAAAACGTGCTGAGTCCACGGCCATTCAAGCCACGACGGCCACGACGGCCACCGAGTGCACCGGCGAGCGTGCCCAGTGGTGACTTGCAAAGTAGTAGGGGGTGGTTCGGCAGCTAGAATCCACCTAGCAGTTTAGGCCCATCCCTTGTTCCGATCGCCACCTCCCACTTCCATGTACTTATCTGCCAGTAGGATAAAAGCATCCCAAGAAGTACCTTCCTAGAAGTAAACTACACTAGCCTAATTGCATGCCTATGGGCTCTAAGCCTGTGGCTCTATCGACTGGGCCTATCATCTCCGACTCCATCGCACCTAAAGCTATGGATGGCGGCCAAACCAAACTCCCAACCCAACAACCACTCCAGTCCAGCTTCTTCTAAGTCCATCATTCAAGTTCTGCTTCTCCCCCCATCACCGCGATCCTGTGCTTGTCGTCTTGCTGGACTCCTGGATTCACCCTCTCCCTAATTGTCACCCCGACCCCGACCATAGCAAGCCAGCTGTACGCCGCTTTTCGCTCCCCTCCTGTCGTTGCTTGACTCAAGGATTTTAGGCCGTTGTCTGTCTTTCAACGCCCCGCCCAATCCCAACGCCGCATTAACGGCTCTGTTCGTGAAGCCTTCGTATAGATTTGTGCCGCTGTCCTTCATCACTCGTTCCGCCGGCACTGCATCAATTTCACCAGCAATTTGATACCCGATCCCCGATCCCCGATCCGACAAGATGGCCGAATTCATACGAGCCCAGATCTTTGGAACCACCTTCGAGATCACTTCACGGTACGCCCTTATTGCATCTTGACTCGCCGCCAGCCGATACCGTTCCAACAGTCGCTCCGATCTATATACATATTACTCAGTCAATGGAAGCTAAGAGGCCGCAATGTAGATACTCGGACCTGCAGCCCGTGGGAATGGGCGCGTTTGGTTTAGTTTGGTACGTGGAAAGCCGTTGATACAACGCCAATCGCATTCGATACCGGCGGTGACAGACTGCTAACCTCAGTTTGTGCTGGTGTTTTCAGCTCAGCGAGAGACCAGCTCACCAACCAGAATGTTGCCGTCAAGAAGATCATGAAGCCGTTCAGCACCCCGGTCTTGGCCAAGAGAACATACCGAGAACTCAAGCTGTTGAAGCATCTTCGGCACGAGAATGTGCGTTACTTGACCCGATCAGCTTTGGTTTATTGTCAACGACTGACCTGTCCCCTTCAGGTTATCTCCCTGAGCGACATTTTCATCTCACCTCTCGAAGACATGTGCGTTGACTCGCCGCCGCCGCAGCAGCACCTCCCGAGCTGGATCATCCGAACAAAACTGACTGGGTCACTACAGCTACTTCGTGACGGAACTGCTTGGCACAGACTTGCACCGACTGTTGACCTCAAGGCCCCTTGAGAAACAGTTTATACAGTACTTCCTCTATCAAATCATGGTGTGTCTTTGCTCCGTTCGATTTGCGATGAAATGCATATGAGACATGGATATCTGACACGGACAAATAGCGTGGTCTGAAATATGTGCACTCTGCTGGTGTCGTCCATCGCGACTTGAAGCCCAGTAATATCCTCGTCAATGAGAATTGCGATCTGAAGATTTGCGATTTTGGCTTGGCCAGAATCCAGGATCCTCAGATGACTGGATATGTGTCTACAAGATACTACCGTGCCCCTGAGATCATGCTCACGTGGCAGAAATATGATGTTGAGGTTGATATCTGGAGTGCGGGCTGCATCTTCGCCGAGATGCTCGACGGAAAGCCTCTGTTCCCAGGTAAAGATCATGTCAACCAATTTTCAATCATCACTGAGCTACTCGGTACACCTCCTGATGATGTTATCAACACAATCGCGAGCGAAAATGTAAGCACCAAACACTCCACAGAAACTTCGTATCTGGCACTGACAACCAACCCACTTAGACCCTAAGATTCGTGAAGTCTTTGCCCAAGCGAGAGCGACAACCTTTAAAGAACAAGTTCAAGACTGCTGATGAGCCTAGTACGTCGCTTTGAGCACACTGCAAAGCATAGGTGGAAACTGACATGAAACGCAGCTATCGACTTACTTGAGCGAATGCTCATGTTTGACCCGAAGACGAGAATCACAGCTGCCCAGGCCTTGGCGCACGAGTACTTGTCCTTGTACCACGATCCTAGCGATGAGCCGGTTGCCGACGAGAAGTTCGATTGGAGCTTCAACGATGCCGATCTACCTGTGGACACGTGGAAAATCATGATGTTAGTGCTAACAAACGATGAATCGCATGCTGGACAAGTTTGATCTTATCTCACCATGATAAACAGGTACTCTGAGATCCTTGACTACCATAATGTCGAAAGCAGCCTCTCGTCGACCGATCCCCATATGAACGGCAACTGAACTTGTTCATCACCTTGAACCAGCCCCGAAAGGGAAGAACGCCATTGAAAAGAATATTCTACGGCCCTGTCATGCAGAAGACATAAGTTGCGCGCATATACGAACCAATAGGTGGTTTTCTTAGTTTGTTTTCCGGCGTTCCGAGAGGAAATGACGAGTTCGATCACTGTCGTCGAATCGAGCTACTAAGTCTAGGGAGCCTACTGCGCGAATGGGACGGACTTGAGTGGATGGGAAAAAAGTAACGAAAACTGGGCAATGCGTGAGCAATTATACATGCCAGGCATTGAGCAAACGAAACAAAAGGATGCTAATGATGCTACGGCGCAAGGAACACTCGGTCACAGAGAACGGTGTTGGCATTTGCTGTACTTTAGCGTTTCGGGAGAAGCAACCGGGTTTCTGGCGAGACAGTTCGTATTCAGTATCGAGAGAAAGAGAGAGAGAGGGGGGGGCTTCAAATCACGAAGATCGGCAGGGGGAGTGTAAGTGTAGGAGTATATGATTACCACTGTCTGGTCTACAACAACTGAGATTATGGATACCGAGTATACCCTATACGAAGTTCCTCGAGGCCTATTCTGCATGGAGATGGCTGCTTACCCCTATGTCTGCCATGTGATTGATTCGTACGGAATACGAACAACTGCCCTAGTATGGGATGAAATATCAGCTCGAAATATCATAGCAGGAGAGAAGGCTAGCAAGGCTGCCATACGAAGAAGTCGTGTCAGGAGGCGACTCTGACTCAACATCGTGATCGGGGCATTACGAAGGCGTCATTCCCCGCGCTTGCCATCGGGAAGCTCTCCACAATACCTACCGGTCCGGATCCGACCCCCGTCAACCGAACCGGACTTAAACGGTGTTTTGCCGGACATACGATTATTCATCCCCATCGCCACGCTTCCGATCCGCTAAACCGAGTCATCGAAAAGGTCAACCTACCTAGGCAATCCGTACACCAGCTGTGAGCTAGGAAAACAAGGATCTCTATCCGGATTACTGAACGCGGTTCAGCCTTCGGGGGAGATCCTGGCGTCGTAGACCATCTAGGTATCATCAACTCTTCAACGTGTACAGTACACCTACCTAGTACCGACGGATGGCTAGCCTGGACATCCCGCAATTTAGCCAAATAAACGTCTTGGAGGGCACCTACGGAATAGGTACAAGGTAGGTAGAGAGATTTGGAGAAGGACGGCAAGGAAGAAACACAGTATGTACAGTGCTGCTAGCACCAAACACACTGGAAGTCCACACAAATGCGACTCATGGTCTCATGACCTTCCCTAAAACAAAAGTACGGAATGTCCCAATCCACCCAACGTTCAAGGTGAGAGAGAGCCTCCAAACCTCGCATCTAGGAAGGATTCTGTCCGTCAGCCGTATTGTTGTTGGTCTTGTTGGTCACGTTGGATGGTGCTTCGCCATAAGTCTGGACCAACACGAAGCCAACGGTTGTCCAGGTCTAAGGCGAGAGCATCAAACGGAATAGGGACTCCGTGCTTACAAAGTACACTACGAAGTTGACTCCACTCCACCTTGCTCCATTCAGCCTGTTGGCTGTCACCGTTGTTAGAAACGGCCTTTGTGAAGCCCGCGTCTAAGCGGCATCATGAGAGGTGGAACTTTTCCCGAGCCTCGCCCTCGGTTGCGTCCCCTTCTCTTATAAGAGCAATGATAGGGGCTCAACCATAATTTCTACACTCGATGTAGATTCCCGCAACGAAGCAAACAGGAAGAACCCCTATACATGGTTCACATCAACCATGCCGTCCTCAATCACCACATCAGACCGCATCAAAAGTGCCTACCTCGAAGCCGAGGCCCGCTACATCGCCGCAAACCCAGCCAGCCGCGCCGCCTACGAAGCAGCCATATCGAGCCTACCAGGAGGGAACACGTGCACGGCCTTACATTGGGCCCCGTACCCCTTTTGCATCAGCTCAGCAGAGGGCTACACACTCCGCGACGCCGACGGCCACACGTACGTGGACCTACTAGCCGACTTCTCGACAGCACTGTACGGCCACTCGCACCCCGTGCTCCTCGCCGCCGTTACGGACACGCTGCAGCGCGGGTTCGGGTATGGCGGGCCGCACGCAGCCGAGGCGCGGCTCGCGGCGCTCATCACGGCCCGCTTCCCGAGCATCGCGCGCGTGCGGTTCACAAACTCAGGTACAGAGGCAAATCATATGGCGCTTGCTACCGCAAAGGCGTTTACGCGGCGGTATAGGGGGAAGATTGTTGTGTTCGAGGGCGCGTATCATGGGAGTGGTCTGGCGTTTCCGTTTGGATGTAGGGATGTTTGGTCCGGTAGTGGGAAGAGTGCGAAGAAGAGAGGCGAGGGCCGGTTCGATGTCCTCAGGGCTGTTAATACGCCGCATGATTTCCTTGTTGCGACGTACAACGATGCTGCGTCCGTGGATACTCTGATTGCCACGCAGGGTGGAGGTGATGGTATTGCGGCGATCTTGGTTGAACCAATGATCGGTGCCGGCGGTGGTGTTTGCGCAAAGCCCGCTTTCCTCTCACATTTACGCCGTCGCGCTGATGAACTCGGCGCTTTGCTCATCTTCGACGAGGTCATTACATCGCGCATGCATGCCGGTGGCGGCTTACAGAGCGCGGTGGATGTCCGACCGGATCTCACGACGCTGGGCAAGTATATTGGCGGCGGGACGTCGTTCGGCGCATTCGGCGGTCGAGAGGACGTCATGGCGCTATTTGATCCGCGTGGGCCTGCTCCCCTACCGCACTCGGGCACCTTCAATAATAACGTGTTGACGATGAACGTGGGTGCCACGGGGCTTGAAAATCTGTTCACGCCGGAGAAGGCGTGGGAGCTGCACGAGCTCGGCGACGAGGTGCGGCGGCGCATCAATGAGGCTACTGACTACAAGTATGCGGGCTCGTCGGAGGGGAAGAGAAGATTGCGGGTTCTTGGGTGCGGCTCGATCCTGACGTTCCATTTTACGCGGAAGCCGGTCCGGGAGATTGCGTCGCCGGCTGATTGGGTCGCGGATGAGGACCCGAGGTTACTGGATCTCCTCCATCTGGAGATGGTGAATGAGGGCTTCTATTTTGCTCGGCGCGGTTTTGCTGCGCTTAGTCTTCCGCTGCTTGGAGAGGAGGGCCGCAGGGAGCTTGATAGGTTTGTTGATGCTGTGAAGAAGTTTGCAATCAGATTCCGGGGCTTGATTGAGTAAGTGCGGGTTGTGAAGTTGGGATTGAGTATGTGAATGGTTGATGGTTTCGATATGATAATGATGATGACCCACGACAACGACGACGTTGGGTGCGAGTATGTAAGTCATGTGTGAGTTTTTGGATGGACTTTGTGAAGTTCATTCTTTGAAGCGCTGGTATGAGGGTTTCTCGGTCTTTCTTCTTCCAAACTGCCTTCGAGTTCGTTCCTGTTGATTCTGTCTTGTTGCTATGCCCGAGAGAGTCTTCAATTACATGTTGCCACTAGTTGTAGTATAGATCAGAGCTGGGTCGCCTCATGGCAGGTCTTGGTTCTCGGTCATGACATGGAATAGGATGTATTCGATGAAGGTAATACTCGGTGCAGTGTACATACCTAGGTATTTGTCTCTTCACCGGCAGTTGTTTATCTGTCTAGCTTAGGGCTTCCTAGTTCCCGTAATATTGACCGGCTTGAATGATTTAAGGTCAACCTCTGACACCCGACTGACTGGATGGGCCGGCCCGAGGCAAACCAACTGGGGCTTCAGCAGAGATCGTCCCAGAGATCGGCTCGATTTCATAGTTCCCGAGATGGGGACCACCTTGAATTGTTCCACTGCACCACACTATACGGTGATCTATTACGTAAAGTCTGGAACTGCGCCGGTGAGAAGATGGCAATTTACAACTCGTAGGCAGTCCGGAGATGGGAAATGCATCTTCATCATTGAGTTCCGCAATATAGGTTGTTGGAGCAACGACAATGTAGGTATCTCTCCGGGCTACCTACCACCTGGTGCAGATCCACGTTGCAGACGGACTTCACCCACAACAGGTACGTTGTTACATTGGAGTGGAGGATGTCCTGCGAGAGCTCGAACCGACGCAAGCAGGTTCACCTTGGCGGACAGATTCGATTCACTGTGTTGTTGTCGTCTACTTGAGTAGGTGACATTCGAAAGCACTTGTGAGCGGAGATTTTGTTGAGATCACTGCTCCAAAGTGCCTCGCTAGTCACCCAACATCTTATTCGGCATCGTACTTCGGACACTGGGTAACAGGTCGAACCGGTTAAAGAGTCCGTCCCCCTGCTGCGCTTCGTAGTGTACATTGACGCGCATGTCTAGGGATGCTCCCTACGATCCTGAAGCGAGCTACCAAGTAGTGCTGCTACCGTGATACGTAGGCAGGTATCCCGTATCCCATACAGTATCGCTGATTCGCAGACTCCTCGAAAGTGCTTCGCTGGATGCCGAGGCTTGCTCATTATGCGATATTTTATTGCAGCCCGGACACGAATTCGGAAGCGATGCGAGAGTGACTGGGTTCTGTCACGGCCCAGACTCGGCAGATTTCCATACACTATAACATAGTATATGATCCTTCCGATCCATCATTTCGTCAGATCCTCTGAGAGTCTGCACGAAAGACCCCCGCTACCAGACTCTTGGAACCCATTTAACCAGCATAGGTAGGCATTCTCGTAAGGCGACTTGGCGGCGAGGAAGTCCAAGATGCCAAAACGGGTTACTTCGTGTGATAGCAGTATAGGTAGGTAGGTAAGTCATCCTGTCGTCGGAGTACCTTGAGCACGGAGTACTCCGTAGTAAATGTACGGAATGCTGATTCTGCGCATTCTCATGGATCCGGTAGCACCGTAGAAGCAGGTAATCATCGAGCATGGCTGGGAAGACGAGACATCCACGGAAGACCTACGGATTAGTGTGCAGAAAAGTCTTGCCTTTAATCCGTACGTTGGCCCCGCGAACCGCGACTACGAAAAGTGGAACTCAGCACTAGTCGAGGTATTTAAGAGGTACCTTACGTTAGGTGGTGGGGTAAGCTGTAAGTCATTCGTACCGTACGTGTGAAGTGAGGGTGCACTAGGTACATCACATGTGGGTGTTCGTACCTTGAACTAGCAGGTACCTTAGATGCGTTCCTGCCAATCTCTTCTTAGTAAGTACTTACTTAATCCGCACTTGGTACCTGTAGGGCGCATCCACTAGACACGGGATACAGGTACCGGTACTATTAGTGAAGCGAATTCCGTCACTGCCTCAACTGCCTCGACTTGCCTCGATTCCGTACCTCTTTCCGCAGGCATACACACACTAATGACGGTAATCTGTAATCCGTACCTGCCTCACGTCTTTCAACGAGTATGGACGGCTTCATTGGTGTACGAATATCGTACCAAGGACCTCAGCATTCCGTATCGAATGCGGCGCTGTGCTGCGACTTCTTACCGACGGAGAATATCGATAACTCAGAAGGTGCGATGGATACATGATCTGTACTCGTACTTGGGTGTCGTAGCACAAGAAAAAAGTACGGAATTACTTTACATGATATATTCATTTATGCCCGATATGCGGAGCAATGCCTGAGAGCGAGCCATCCATCCAGTCCCGTCTCCTACGGATTACATGCCTCTTGCTGTCTTCTTCTGCTGTGTTGCGTCTCATCCCGCTGTCATCCCTGCCTCTTCCAGATAGGCAGAATCTGTCTTACCAGCTTGATGCCACCGTATGCCTGCCTGTTGCTTCCTGTCGTTCTATTCCCTAGATGAGTATGTAGCCCGAGAGGACGCCTGCGTCACCTCACTCACACCTTTATCCAAGCTCAGGGCTCGACCTCTCGTCTCTTTCCCTGCCTATTCCGGACCTCTCATGAGAGTCGACGAGCATCTCATGATTTTTTTGTGAAGCTGTCTGTTAGGTACCTAATTCATTCAGTCACGAGTAATTCTCAAGCTCATTCGTCCTGCCTGCCTGTTCGACGCCCCACGGGCGTGACAATAACCCTCGACCGGCCCAGTAAGAAGCTCCGAATGTGAAGCATTCCCACTAGAGCTGCTGATGCTAATGTACGCTATTACAGCCTGGCACCCCGGAAGTTGGCTGGCGCTTCTTCTTCGTCTTCCGTCTCCCGTCTGCCGCCCTCTCTGCCTATCGCCCATCTCCCCCTACCTACCTTCGGACTACCTGCTGCTACATTCGCGTCCATGGACCATCCCTAGTATCGCAGGGTACAGGTACATCCATGCTGTACGAGTAGTGTCGGGCTTGTTTATTAGTCACTTTCACGACTCCATCGACAGGGCCCATGGCAACTCCACTTCTTGCCCTCCTAGTTTAGCTCTCGCCTCTGGACTTCCGTTTTGTCCTCACTTTTCCCTCTTTGCTGTCATCGAGCCAGCGCGACTTATTATAGTAGCCTGGCGCGCCATTCGTCGCCGCGATGGGGGAGATGATACATCGCATCAACCCACATCCACATCCACTTCCACTTCCATATCCACCGCCGCACTGTATCCAGAGTGCTAACAGCGACGCTGCCCTTCATTCGGGCCATTTTCGCATTAGTCGCTGATCAATCACCTTGATCCGCTCCGGACAATCTGGGACAACTTGGGACGACCTGGGACAACCCGGGACAACTTGCTTGCTTGCCTTACCTATCGCTGTCGCAGATACAACTAGCACCCAAGTCCTTCGATGCCAAACCCAAGTGCGGGCATCAACATTGCTTGTCTTCATTGCTAGCCATGCGGTAATTGGCCGACGCTGCCACATTATTCACAGAGAGGCCTGCGCTCCAGCCTGAAGTTGCATAGCCTCCGACAACGCAGCCCGTCTTCGTCTTTGGCGCTGTTGCTTGGGTTCTTTCAGGCCGGGCGCTCAAGGCATCCTCCATCCCTGTACAGAATACACAGGGAAAACATCCGCACTCAACAACATTCTTGTTGTGACGGGTGTGTAGGGCTTCCCCGGATTGTGGTACGTGACGCTTCATTGGACGTCGCCGCCTGGTACGACATCCCACTGCATCGATAGCTACGCCACCGAGTCCTTGTTAAATCCTAGGGCAGACGTTGCCCGCCTAGAAGTGCCCCGGGACTTCAATGCGTAATTAACACTGTATTATGATCTCTTCATAGACATGATTCTCATCCCCGTGGTCCAGCCCAGCCTAGAGATCTCAAGCCATCCCTGCCTGCCACTGAACCATTCTTTATCATGACGCAGTCACGCAGGCCAACTCCGCCACCGCGGGCCGGGGCCGATGAAGCATCCGAACGTCCTCGTAGGCCGTCGAGTCAGACTGGAGTGTATGACGCGGATGACATTGATAGCGATAATGAGGGTGAGGGGGAAAATAAGAACGGGGATTCGTCTAATTCGGAGAGCCCAGCAAAGAAGCGCAGGCGGAGTCGAAAAGGTCTCGACAAAAAGTTCGAGTGTCCCACGGAAGGCTGCGGCAAGAGCTATTCTAGGGCAGAACACCTGTAAGTATCGGGTCGACCTCATCGAGAGACCTATGGCCGTAGACGTTGCTAATTGGTCAACAGTCACCGTCACCAGCTGAATCACGCGCCTAAGCAGATCTATAAATGCAACTTTCCGGATTGTAACCGGGAGTTTGTCCGACTTGATTTGTGCAACCGCCACAGGGACCGCCATAACGCAAAAGGGTCAGCGTTGAGCCGGAGAGACTCTTTAATGAGTCAAAGCTCTCCTAGCGACAACATACGATCTCCTTATCCCACTCCTACGTCGACAACCGTCTCGCCCAAGCATACTAAGCTGGGGAATCCTGCCCTGAGAACGGATCATGCAGCTCACTCGCAGTATCAATCGCCGAGAGACGGTGTCCGCATTGGCACACCATACACCCCGTTGACTATCTCATCTCCCGCTCCTTTCCCCCACAATAGCCATTCCGACCAAGGGGCAGGCTATGATACAAGGCTCATGCACCAGTCCCCGGGTGGTCACCAGCAGAGTCTTCACGCACACCCGGGAGCCAATGCTTTTGGACTTTCATCACCAACGCCTGCTCTTCCTGGCAGTTACCAACTACAAACCAGTCATACTCCTCAGTCCGTTCCTATAGCGCCGTTCGCGTCACCGAACAATTTCCCTACGTTTTCACTTCCTCCTTCGAACTACAATGCCGCAGCTGGGGTCAACACTGGTTCTGGATCCGCACAACATCACTATGTGCCTACCACGTCAAGCGATTATCCTGAACCACTACATACCCAATCTACAGCAGACCTGATGTTGCTAGATCAAATGACAGCCCAGGCTACTATACCAGTGTTTGGCCTTGACGGCATTCTGAATAAGTCGCCATATGTGTCATTACCTGAAGACTTTGTGGCTTATCTTTTCAACACAACATCCCCCAACACGTCACCTACAGCTGTAGGTCAACTGATCTCACGGAATCAATACTCAAAGTGAGTTGTACCTTTGAAAAGTGCTATTGGCCATGATGCTAACAAAGGCCAGTTACGGAGACTCACGATACCAGGACAATGTCAACTACTCCGGAGCCTGTGGTGTTTCACCGGGCTACTTCGAAGCTGGCCAAGTGATGGCAGTGACAAACCTTGTAGATCAAAATTCACCAGAATCTAACTTATCCGAGGAGAAATGTCAAGAAATATTCGATCTGATCAAGGAGAGATTCCACGAGAGCAATCACGCACCTGTCGAACGACAAGGCGAGAATATCCTTGAGGGCGATAGAAACGATCCCGAGCATGTGCTAAGTCGCAAGAGGATGCAGTTATACATCTGGTCCTACTGGATGTACTTCAGCGATCAGGTGCCTATTTTACACAAGCCAACGTTCTCGCCCGATAGAACACCGAACCTCCTTCTAATCGCCATCATGGCAATAGGTGCCGCTTGTCTGGACCGTATTCCAGGGGCCAAGGTTGAGCGGGATGGTGGTAGTCTCTCCGAATTTTTGGCCTGGGACCTGAGGTGGGAGCTATTCATGGACGCCAATTGTCGGCCGCCTGCGAAGTTATGGGTATTCCAAGCCCTGTTGTTGCTCGAGCTTTACGAAAAAATGTACTCAACTCGGGAGCTTCACGAACGGGCTCATATTCACCATGCCACAACCATTACTCTCATGCGAAGAGGTCGTTCATTGATTGGTAAGTCGGTACTAGACTCACCTTCCATCGCACGAGAGGACAGAGCGTCTAGTGTTGGGTCTAGGCAGTCATCTGCATCTACCCCAATACATACACCAGACGAGTGGTGGAACAATTGGATTACAAACGAAAGTACTCGGCGTGTTGCATTTACAGCATTTTTGATCGACTCGATCCATGCGACCATGTTTGGACACTCGACAGTGATGGTTGCGCATGAAATGAGACTTCCCTTACCATGTGATGATGAACTTTGGAAAGCTACAAGCGGTGCAGAGGTGGGCCGGATTGAGTCGAAACACATGTCAAACGGGATCAAGCCTATAGCCTTCCTCGAGGGATTGAAGCGTACCCTCGCCGGGAACGAAGTGCACACCAACCCATTCGGGCGGCAGATCCTTATGGCTGGATTACTGAGCGTCAGTTGGCACATGAATCAACGTGATCTGCAAGTGAGCTCCTTGGGTCAGAATATGTCCCAAGCGCTTGGTGGACGAGATAAGTGGCGAGGCACTTTGATGCGAGCGTTTGATTCATGGCGGAATGAGTTCGACAAGTCACTTCATCCGTCAAGTTTTACATATGATCCGTACAGCTCCGATAAACGACATGACGCCACCGTACTTTTTGAGAGCCGGACAGTTCTGCATAATCTGGCTCACATGGCGATGCATGTGGACATCGTGGACTGCCAGATCTTTGCTCGTGCGAAGCGCCTCTTGGGACGAGCTATTGGTTCACAGGACCTAAGCAGCGCACAAAGGAGAATGAAAGACCATTGGGCACCTTCGGCTAAAGCTCGTGACGCCACGTTTTACGCCGTCAAGTTTCTATGTTCCGTGCTGCTTGATAGCACACATTATTGTGCTAAGGACGACGTACTTTTAAACCGACCATGGGTCCTATATTTTGCGGCCTTGATTGTCTGGTGCTATGGGTTTGCGATTTCTGGAGCCTGCCCAGATGATGTGGTATCGAGCAGTCACGAAGAAAAATACGTGCAAATGCGCGACTATTTGCAAAGATTGGGATCGATACAAACGCCGGACGATCTGAAGTTCATGAAGGACGTCAATAAAAGTAGCGCTCTCTTAACTGTCCTGAAGGATTCGTTCGCCTTGACTCACTGGGAACTCCTTCAAGAGGGTGCCAAGCTGTTGGACAACTGCATTCGGCTAAATAGCGGCGCTATGGTGTAGAACACTTATTCAAACTACAGGCCTTCCATCGTACTCCCCAACTTGTCGGTGTACATTTTTGAATTGATTTGGGCTTATCATGGCATGGTGCCTTGGAGTGGTTTATAGGCAAGAGTAGGTAGCATGTATGTTGGATATGAGTCGTTGATCGATAGCTTTATCTTCTCATTGATAGTTCGAATGGGATGTACATAAGTATAACACATAAACGACGATGCGGCAAACCGGTCCTGCATCTTTAGGATGGCTGGAGTCTTTGCAAATTGGTACCGAGTGACTTTGAACCGCGAGTCGCGAACGAGATCCTCTAGGTAGATTGCCTCAATACTATTACTGAAGAAGTGTGAGATGGGTCGGTCTGGATCAATTCACAGGTATCGTGTTGCTAAGACGCCAAAAAAGAACGCCGGGTGTCTATCTATCTACCTCGGTCGGAGGTAGGGATACGGCGGTCGTGCAGATCGGCCCGGTCCGTCCCTTCCTGCACCTGCCGGTCTAATTCTACATGTGCAACCGGGTGTCTGCGCGGCACCTTCCCGGATGGCCCGTTTTTCTTCACTCACACGATAATACAGATCCTGTGCATCTTGGCAGTCAATTCAGCAAAATCAACACCAGGACAATAAGCTATCTCCAAACGAAGTAGGCATCTAATGTTGAAATTGGCTGGTGAGGTCCGGAACTGCTGAGACCCACCCGGACTTTCTATGCGGATAAGAGTGGGGCAAGACACGGAGGTGTATACCGGAACGCATGTGATATAGCTGTCTTTCACAGCGTTGAACGCACTTAATTCAGGTACACCCGTGATAAAGGCAAGAGCAGAACATTGTTTGCATTCTGATAGGTCGTGAAAGAGTTCTAGCGTGATTGTTATGACTGGACGTGCCTACGTTGGCAGGGGCGAGGTTCACGGGGTGGGTCATCGGGGATCGTGACTTCTTCGTACGGAATACGTTCGTTAGCCTCGGTTTGGTTGTTGAAAGTACTGCTTCAGGACTTCGAAGCAAACAAATACGTCCACTAGATGCGGACCGAGGGCACCTGCCAGTGTTTACATTCAGTGCTTGTTCCAGGTGTTCCTCACTGTCACGACCAAGTTTTGTTAACGACTACACTGACCTACCTATACGTTGACCTCTCTTCTTCACCCATCCTACTTCTGACAAAATCATCACCCGCTTCTACTCGTCTTCATCATCCACCCATTCCTTGTTTCTCAACTTCCCTACTTCATCTTAATCTCTTTCTTCATTCCTATCACATCCTACACATCCCCTTCTTCCTAGTAATTCATACTTCCTTCTAATTCTTTATTGCTAACGGTCAATTAACTGTCGCAACCATGCCGCAGGAACTCGGCAACCTCCCACCCTCGATGTTGGGTCGCATCCTGGGTTTCGACAAACCGGAAGAGATGGACACAATCCCCCACCACTCGAAAGCATTCCGCTGGATCCTCGCGGATGAGACTGCGATTTACAAGCAGAGGTATCAGCTCTGTCTCGATATGCCCTTGATAGAGAAGGAGGACGACAAGGAATACGACTGGGAGCAGGCTCTGAAGGCCATTGCTCGCTTCAAGATCATGTGCCTCCGCGGCACGATCAGCGTGAGTTTGAATCCTCCCGACAGCCATGCTTCCCCTCGTGCGAATTGATGAGAGAGTGCTAACCCATTACTGTCCCCTTCCCGATAGACGAGCGACATTCCCTTTGCCTATAAGATTTTCAACCACATGCTTCTCAACGCCGCGACATCCAAGCAGAGTTTCACAGATATCACCAGGGTAACGATGTGCAAATCCCATTGGAACCAGCGCTACGATGGCTTACCCGAGGCCTGGTGGGACAACATGATGGCAATTCATTATAAGGGACCGCGATCTCGCAACATTGCAATTCTCAAGAAAATTTTTGAGTCGTCCTCTGTCCAGTCTATCCTTTTGTGGCAGTCATCCAACAGCCGTCGCGTCCTTGCCCTCCGTTCAGGTCGTGAGAGGGATGACTTTGGCGAGCTACTCCCTGAGAAAGAGCGTCAGATGAGTGCTCATATGCACTGCCTTTTCGGTCCGATTCTTGGCTCTGTATTCAAGGACGGCGCATATCAGGAAGATGGGTACAGGTGGTGGCCACGTGTGGCGGCCGCAACCCTCTACGATCTCCGGAACCACAACGAGCGGACTGGATGGGGTCCGTTCCATAATGATGGCAGCTTCCGAGTTAATTGGGAGACGGTGGAGGCCATCATGGCCTTGATGGCTCCGAAGATCAACAATGAAGCCTGGAAAGATAGTAGAGTCCATCGCGATGCCCGCCTACTCCATTTCACGACGGTTCCTTTTGCAGGAACGTGGCCCACAAGTTGGACAGGACTGCACCCCTTGCACCCCTTGCGATCATACATGGCGGAACCCCTCGACCGTTGGGATCCCTACGGCATCAACGGCCGTTGGCGCCAGTTATCTTGCTCGCTGCCCAAACCCGACCGTGACAACTTCAATGACAAGATACGGGCCTTGCCACCCGACCGTCTGCACTATCCTGCCCTTTCCCGCCAGAGACTTGGAGCCCGCGATATGACCTTCGACGTTACGAAACTCACAGCACCGGGCGTTATGGATGACCCACGCCTGCCCGTCGCACATTTCGACGGTTACTCTAACGAACTGTGTCTGAAACTCACGGTTGCTGGTACGTTTTTATTGTTTTTTTTTTCATTTTTTTCATATGAACTTCGAATGCTAACTAAAAGGACAATATAGGAACTGTGCGCATGACACGCCACGGTGACATTCGTTGGACCTTTCATTATACGCACGGGAACAGGTTGGAATTCCACGTCGAGTGTGTCCAGGTTGGTGGACTCCGAAGCGCCAAAGGTCTTGTGGGCCTCTGGTCCCGAAAGTATGCTGGTGCCGGAGTAGTGGTGGGACCCACGGTCCTTTGGAAACTCTCGGACATGATACGCGACCGAAAGGTCGTCGTGGAGCGTGGGGTAAAGAAGCTCCTCAAGGCTCAGAACCTCCCGTACAAGATGGAGACATTTGATGAAGATGAGGAGCTCGCCAACACTTTGTTCGTCATCTAACGTTTCGATGTTTTATGGAGGGCTCTGAGAGTCTAGGGGGTCAAACATGTTGTCTGGGAAAAGTCCTCGCTCGTGTGGGCATGCTAGGCTGGGGTGTTGGCACGGAGATACTGGGACATGTTCGTACGTGGACTTAGGAAGTCCGTATTTGAAGCTGGAACTATAACTTCAGGTAGGAGGGCTGTCTACAACGACTGGGTACTTGTCGTTTGCTCTTTCATCCCATCTTGCGACTATGCATGAGATGTGTACGTGCTACCAATGAAATGATAACTACCTAATTCGCTGGCTGTTAGAAAGCGTGCTACTCTCGACGTTCGTAGACTCGATTTGAGGGTAATGAGGATGTGGTGACATGGTGGGTATCGGTGTTAAGCCTCGGGATCGTGATTCTTGATCCTGACTATTTCGTAGGATTGGTAATTGCCTGGTAACATTGGACTAGGCGAACACAAGTAGGCAGGTATTATGATGTTCTGAAATTGTGGCGATTCCATCAATATATTATATGTATTAAGTAGGTAGGGTAACTCCATCTATCGTGAATTCTCTCTGTTTTTCTCTAGTTTGTGTTGCTTCGGTTTCGAATTCTAGGTTGTTGTCCTTTTTGGAGTTGTCTCAGTCTTCCTGACAAACTATTGCCTTCCTCGAATTCAATCCTGCTTTCTTCTGTCGTGATTGGTATTCTGGTAGTTTAGAATTGGGAAACGTGTTCTTCGCGATGTGTGGCGGATGTACTCGGGAAAATCGATGATTTTTTTTTCTTTGAATCGTGGGTGTAAATGTCTTGGTTGGCAAATTCCTCCCATCCCTAGCGACAGGTAAAGGCTTGCATCCCATTTTGGCTCGACTTTTCTGCCACCTTTTCAATTCGCTCGGCTTTGCATCGAGGTAGCAGCAGATTGCAATTGCCTGATGGGCAGGACTATATGAGTCGCATCATTCCTCGATGATTATCGAGTCTTCCCAAGTTTGACGTTGGCGTAATACCCAAAGGCCCGTTTTGTGTCTCTGAGTGAGTGACTTTTAAAACATCCATTTTATAAACCAAAGGTTGCTTTTGAGTCTCATCC
Source organism: Xylariaceae sp. X167 (assembly GCA_028637775.1). NCBI lineage: Eukaryota > Fungi > Ascomycota > Sordariomycetes > Xylariales > Xylariaceae > Xylariaceae sp. X167. The sequence continues at coordinate 32,326 of JAJFDK010000169.1, forward strand.
AGTAAAGAAAGTGGTGTAGACAAGCGATAAACACGGGACTTAGAAGAGAGAAGATGGTTAGAAGAAGAGCCGAGTCGACATGTGGACATTGGACCAAGACAGAGCACCTAACAATTGAAAGGCAGTCTGGCCTTGAACTCCTCGAAGCGCTGATCAACGCGGACGCCATTCCAGGTTTCGTTACCCTCTTCATCATACCCTAGCGTCGGCATACCGGTTTGTTCGATTGCAAAACTCGCCGCCACACTACCCCAGGCAGCAGCCTCTTCGAGACCTTTTCCCCTTGCGAGGGCAACGGCAAGTCCGCCTAGGAAAGTATTGCCGCCACCGGTAGGGTCAACAACCTTGCCCTTTTTCCGGCCCTTCTCTTCCTCTCCTCCCACCGTCGTATTCCTCTCCTCACCGTTCGTAAGTTCTTTCTCGTCTTCATGATGGTTCGTATGATAAGCGGGGAGCCACATCTCGATGCCCGGGTCGACCTCTATCTCTTCGCGAGCAATGGAACCTTCAGAATCTTGTAAGAGACCTGCAAACAGGGCCTCCATGTCAGTATCGGGCTGGAGACCGCCGTGGAGAAGAGCAGAGGGCTTTTTGCCCTTCTTTTTGGACTTATGTTTGTGCGTGCGTTTGCGGCCGCCGTTGCGTGCGATATAGCACCCTTTCTCCCCGGCGCGCACAACAATCGAGAATGACTGGAGCGGCATGGACCCCAGGAGCTGCTCGCATGCTCGTTCAACGGCCCGCGTGCTGATTTCGCCCGTCTGTGGATCTAGTCCGTCGTCACCCATAAAGCCTGCTAACTCGGAATGATTTGGGCTCATGACATCAATCAGGGGTAGAACGTTAGTACAATTTAGCAACTCGTCAGGTGTGCAAAGGTCTGGCACTGGTTCCCAAATGAAAATGGGTTTGGGGAGTTGATTAGCTGTTGTGTCATCATTGTTGGTCCTTCCCTCACCGTCTCCTGCGTCGCCGGGGGTGGTGGTGGCTGCGGCCGGCAAATCCATGCGCCTATCCTTAATTTCAAGAACAAGCTCACGACATCGCAGCGGCGAGCAGATCAGGTGAAAGGTACGGGATGCCAAAAGCTCGGGTGTCAAGTCCTCGGCTGTTAACCGCTTCTTCGGGGTAATGTAACGAAAAGCCCGTTTCTCATGCTCGTCATATCCGTTCCAGCCGCGCGTCGTCAGCCGTTCGGGTGTCTCGCGCATCAACACCGATGTGCCCCATGATGCGATCTTCTCCTCTAGGTCCTGAGGAAAATCGGAACCTTTGTCCACTATCCATCCCACAGATTCGGAACGCGGCGGTGGCGAGAACAACCGCGCACCGAGTGCCGAGTATGTCCCAGCGCCGCCTAGGATATTGTGTACTGACGGCATGGGAGGAAGATATTCGATATCGTCTTGATAAGAGCATATTAGCATAGTATAATATCCTCGGGATGAAGACTGGTGACTAGATTGCCGTGAGATGCAACGCTTCGAGGCGGGCACGGTCACGACCGAAATGCATGGAATAACATGAGGGCAGCGTACCAATAATGAACATGCCCAGTGTCACGAAGTCGATTCCCTGCTGGTCGGGCTCGGCATCCATCTCGATCTCACCCGCCGTCTTAGGCATTGTCTTTTCTTTATAGGCCACAACCATGGTATTCCCGCTCCCAACAAGAACAGGGTCCTCAGTGGCAGTCATGATGATTGATTGATGCCTAGGCAGGCATACCTATCTATGCAATGCAGTCTCCAATGGCTGGTGATTCGTCGGCCTACGAGAGCCTATCAATAGGTAACGCTCTTTAACCAACAGGAGGCGTCCGAGGAGGAGAACGAGACAATCCGACGGGCTGATGTGAATGAATTGCTTATCGAATGAGGGATGAGTTGAATAAATGAAGAGTGGGATGACAGGCGAGCGAGAGAAAGAGCGAGAGAGGAGCAATAGAGGAGCAATAGTACCGGGGTAGGTCGAATGAACAGCTCACGGTAGATCTATTGGGCAGGTATAAGAGGCTGGACACAAATACGCCAAGCAGTGGGTGTACGAAGCAATGGGTGAAGCTGGAGTTTGTGCCTAAGATGGGTCTTGGCCTTGTTGGTGACTTGGCGGATCTCCCTTGCTGTCGCTCTCAGAATTGACGGCCAGGCTCTTTCCTCGCAGGTTCAGGGAATAAATGAAGAGGCAGACACAGGAATATTAATGAAGGAGAAAATCTTCAGGCATAGCTAAATTGTGTGCGAACTCTGTCCACCTACCTCAGGCCTGGTCATTATTAAGATAGATACCGTATTCCTTACCGGTCCATATCTGATATGGATCGAGGTAACGGCCCGGCCTTACGGAATAAGAACGGAATACGGAATGTCTCCCGTTAGACCCGACCACTGCAGATTGCTACCACCAGGTACCTGCATATGGCTGTGCTGTCGAAGGTACGGATTACCTCCTGCGACACCTGAAGGAACATCTCCTACGTGGCCGTCAACATTCAGCTGCAGATGCAAATGAATCCGTAATCCGTACGTGTTGTGTGCAAAGTACGGATTATTCCGTATGTCGTACGGAATTGATACGGTTGCCATTCCGTGCTGAAAGGTTCAGGCGCCCCTACATAGGTAGGTAGGTAGTAAGGAGCACCTCAGGCACGTCTACGCAATACGGGCACGTACCTGCCTGACGCAGGTACCTAAAATTAACCTCCCCACCTACCTACACAGTACTAGCGTAGTTGCAACGATTACCAGAGCTGGTTAGATCCAAGCTAATTACAGATTGCCTCTGTCTCAGGTAACCAACCGGACGAAGTACAGGTAGGTCCCCACTCCCAGTCAGGTGGTCAGGTCTTATCCCAAATCACGACGATCACGGCCTCAATTGACCATCGTCATCAATTCATTCCCATACGCTTACGTTGTTGTTCTTACCTCCTAGATCGTAGTAATATCGTTTCTCTCCCCCTCTCTTCTACTGTCCTGTTCGTTTGTACTCTATATACCATCTCCTCGTAAACCGTCGCTTGCTGTGGAATTGAAATTGATTGCCTCTGCTCATTCAGGGGCATCTGGGAATACCTTTTGCTTTGATCCCATTCTCGGCCTCTCTTCTCCTCTCCTACTCCTCCTTCGCCTCTGCTCTGAGTACACGTATAGCCATTTGGGAACGCTGGCTTGTCTGCCCAACTGCTCACAATGGCGCAAAACAACTTGTTTAATATTGCCACGCTGATAAAACGGTAAGTCGACCTCGACCTCGACCGCATAGCTCATGCACCGCAACGCCACCATGCGACGCAGCCGAACCGTCCTGTCTTACATGATGTGCTCCTTTCTAGGCTAGAGGCCGCGACGACGCGCCTCGAAGACATTGCATCCTCAACCATGGAACTCCCGACCGACGTCCCCGCGCTATCCAAATCTATTGCTTTGCCCGTCGGCCAGTCGGATGGCGCTGCTGCCTTGCCGTCTGCCTCTTCGTCCGCTTCGCCGGCTGGATCCCCCTTGCCCGCCATTCAGGAGTCTCTGCCGGACTGCATCGAGGAGTTTGACAACATCATTAAGCAGTCTGTCGACAAGTATGTCAAGGCTAGCGAGAAGTTGGGAGGGTTGATTGCCGAGCAGGCCGCAAAAGTCCTTGAAGGCTTCAAGCAGCAGCGCCGCTTCTTGCTCATCTCCACCAAATCAACGAAGCCAAATATCTCCATATCTGCCGATATGGCCATCTACCAGGACCTCCTGAAGCCTATAAACGAGGCCCTTATGTCTGTTGGCAACATCAAGGATGCGAACCGCGGATCCCCTGTCTTCACACAACTCAGTGCTGTGGCAGAAGGCATCATTGTTCTGGCTTGGGTTACTGTCGACATTAAGCCTTTCAAACACGTAGAAGAGTCCCTCAGCTCTGCTCAGTTCTTTGGCAACCGCGTTCAGAAAGAACACAGAGATAAGTATGTTGGAAACTGGCTTTTGAAACCATGAGACAAGTTTTAATGTTTTTCTCCCTCGCAGGAACCCCGAGCAGGTCGAATGGATCCAGGCCTTTTACCAGATATTCCGCGATCTCACTGAGTACGTCAAGGAATACTTCCCCGATGGTATTCCGTGGAATCCCAAGGGTCAGCCGGCTGCCGAGGTTTCCAAGACAATGCCAGTCTCTGGCGTTGCCGCTCCTCTTGCCGCGCCACCATCTACTGGTGGTGCACCCCCTCCGCCTCCTCCTCCGCCGCCGGGCCCACCACCGATCCTAGAGGTCAAGGAGGCCTCGCCAAGTCCAGCTTCAGGCCTCGGCGCAGTGTTTGGTGAAATCAACAAGGGAAGCGACGTGACCAAGGGACTGCGGAAGGTTGACAAGTCAGAAATGACACATAAAAACCCCTCATTACGAGCAAGCTCAACAGTTTCCGACGAGTCCTACGCGCCAGGAAAGGGTGCGCCTAGCAAAAAGCCCAAGCCCGAGAGTATGCGGGTCAAGAAACCGCCAAAGAAGGAGCTTGATGGCAACAAATGGATGATTGTAAGGATTCTATTCTTTGGTCCAGGTCGATGCCCTGACGGCAAATCTAACACTTGTTGTAGGAAAATTACGAAAGGCACCCCGAGCCAATCGAGATCGAAGTATCCATGTCTCAGTCGGTTTTGATCAGCAAGTGCAGTCACACGACTATTATCCTCAAGGGCAAAGCAAATGCAGTCACGATTGAAAACACGCAGCGCTTATCGCTCGTTGTCGACAGCTTAGTCTCCACTGTCGATGTCGTCAAGTCCTCGAACTTTGCCTTGCAAGTTCTCGGCCAACTGCCCACTATCCTTCTGGACCAGCTCGATGGCGCGCAGGTTTACCTGAGCAAGGAGAGCATCTCGACCCGCATTTTCTCGAGCAAGTCCTCCAGTGTCAACGTCAACGTTCTCGCGGGTGAGGAGGAAGACTATGTGGAAATTCCTCTCCCGTACCAGATCTGCTCTCAGTATGACGAGAAGAAGGGCGAAATGGTCAATGAGATTGTGGAACATGCTGGTTAAGCCAAGCTCTCTCTGCAATGAGACTTCACAGTTACATACTCTGCATGGCCGTTGGGTAGATGGATCGAAACGAGTCGACACATGCATCTTCTGCGGCTGTTATTCAATATACCTAGATCAAATGAAACGTATAGAAACGCATGTCCGAATAGAACGCCCCTTGTTGATACCTCCTTGATTGCGATCACGTCTAAAGGTTGATGCCTTAGGTACCTACGCATACTCGTCGTTGTATCATTGAGTAACCCAGTAGCCGGCCAAAAAGGGGGATTCCTATGCCTGCTTCAATTCTTTAGAGGGCTCGCAATCATCGAAAGAGGATTTCTCCTTTACAATCAGCCTTACATTACGGACTTCTAGGGGCTCCACCATTTCGAAACCCCCTTAATTGATGTGCATATTATCAAACAAGCCTTGAAATGTCATGAAGAGAAAAAAAAAACAAATCTCAGATTCATTTCATACTGTATGTAGGTATGTAAAAAGGCGTCATCAACTCTATGTATAGATGTGTATACAATAAATTCCCGTAATCTTCATCTTCCGACGCTCTGTGTCGGTCTTCGTCTGCTGTGCGCGCCTACCTAACCCATATACGTCGATTGCAAATGTAGGTAGGTAATGTGAGGAACATTGCGCGCGAATACTGCCTGCGCCCGCGCTGTGAATGTCTTGTTTAGATCTTGGATTTGGGCGTCTCGAGGGTTGGGAGAAGCATGTCGCGGATATCGTCGGCCGCTTCCATGAGATAGTAGCTCATCTTCTCGCTGCCGAGACCCTTGGAGACGACGTTGAAGTTGAGACTGTGGAGGTGTTAGTCGCTTTTATCATATACAATAAGGGGCAAAAGGGGAACTTTACCTGTTCTCGTTAACCATGTAAGCGATACCAAAGCCATCATCAACAACTTGACTCCAGCCGTAACCGTTGAAGTACTCCGAACTCAACTGGCTCGTGGACAGGAACCACTTGCTGCTGTAGGCGTAAGCGGGGTCCTTGTAGATAGCAGGCATCTCCTCGCCGGGCTCAAGCAACATCTTGAGGCCGAGCAGGTGGCGATCAACGCCCTTGCCGTCAGAGGCCGCGGTGATGTACTCGATGTGCGCGTTGAGCGCCTTGCGGAAGAGCGCGACGCGCTCCTCGTTCGGGACGTCAGGGTTGCACATGGCATTGCAGAAGGCCACGCTGTCGTCCGACACGGTACGGCATGTCTCCGTGCGACCGAGCTGGAAGCGGCGCGTCGCCGCAGACTCGTACGTGGGGCGGTTCTTGCCGTACATCTTGCGGTAGGCCAGCTGGATGATCATCTGCGCGTACGCGTCGGGCGAGCACTTGAATTTCTTGATCAGGCCCTTGCCGTAGGCCTTGTAGGCCTGGACGGCGAGCTCGTGCTTGCCGATGACGGTAGCGAAGTCCTTGGTGGCGCGGTCGATCTCGACCTGGACTTCAGGGGTGATGTCGAATTTCAGAGCAACGGGATCGGGGAGGTTGGAGCGCACGGTCGGGTTGTTGAAGTCGAGCTTGTTGCCGAAGATGACGTTGTTGACGTAGTCGTTGAGTCTGTGTGTGGGCGTTCCGTCCATCATGCTGTGCTCGCCCATGAAACCGGCTGTGCCGTTGTCGTTCACGATGAACTGCAGGGGCTTGTCGTACCAACGGTTCTGTCCGTCGCCGTGCCAGTACTGATGCGCCCGCTGTTCGAAGGTCACGGGTGAGGCATCGTCTAAGCAAACGATGAAGGAGGAAGCCTCGATAGCCTCAAGCGTCGCGGCGTTGTTGGGCGAGGCATCCAGGAGAAGCTTGCGAGCATCTGTCCAGATATCTCTGTTCTCACTGGTCAGCGCACCAACAGCAGGTACGCGCTCGGCAAGCTGGTAGACCTTGGCGAACTGCGCCTCGAGTTCCGCAGTGGTCAGTTGCTGTCCATCAATCTCGTGCATGACCTTGAAGAACTGGTTCTTGCGAATGACGACAATGTACTTGTGGTCCTGGGCGCTGAACTTGACGGGGTAATCCGCAGGCTTGGCGGCGACTCTGCTGGCGTTGAACATCCACTTGTAGCTGTCCATGCAGATAGGGAGCTTTTTCATGTACTCGGGCTCAAGCGTGCCGTTGTCGACCTCCTTCTTGAACTCCAGAGCAGCCGTCGTGATAGCGGCCGCGCGCTTGGAGGGGTCCCGCCGCCGCATGTCGTCGCGGTGGGAGTAGAAGTAGCTGACGTAGGGAACGACGGGATCGCGGTAGGTCAGATAGGCGAGATCGTTCCACCATTCGGATAGCCAGTTCTTCATCCCGGGCTCCTCCCGTCTGGCGATCAACTTCTTCTGTAACTTCTCGCCGACGCCACCCGGCTTGACGAACTCGGCAACGGCCTTCTTGCTCGCCTCATACTCGGCAGGAGTTAATAGGGGATGTAAGGTCTTGACATAGCGCGCGGCGGTCTCTTGGAGGGTTGGGACGGGTAGACGAGGTAGAGACTCTTGGTACCGGAGCATGGGTCCCTTGGATTTGTCTTCGACGTAGCCTTCTGTGGTTTTATATATGAGCTATCAGGACTCCCATGAGTATCGCAAGACGCCACGGTAGGACAACCGGGGCCAACTCGACTTACCCGGCATGGAGCTGTTGCTCCGCATGGCAGCAGGGGCCATAATGGGATTCTATGCGCCATGGCAAGCTCGGTCAGTCAACCCGTATGCGACTTAGACATTCATCGCACAAGAAGATACGATGGATTATGGAATGTCTACCTTCTTGAAAACTGATCCTTGTCGTATTATTGATCGGAGAGTGGTACTCTGTGCAACTGCCCGACCCTTTGCCAGCGATGTCAACATCACAGCTTATGAGTTGGAGATGAAGGGGTGTGTTATGCGCAATCGATGCTATGCTTGAATTAGTACGTCTCTTGTGACTAGCATTGCCAGGGGATAGTCGAGGACGGTAGAGGCAGATTTCGCGACAAGTTGTGAGGATGAAGGTAGGTAGTATGATGATAGACTGGACCCGGGACTGGACTGGACTGGACTACCATCACCACCACCGCCGTCTTGATGTGAACTGCTTCAACGCTGTCCTCCCGGCTTACCTTCTTAGGTAGAATGACAGGCAGGTACTCAATACCTGAGGGTTACAAACACAACCGTACCATCTAATGGGCAAATGTATATCCCACTAGCATTTACCGACGACACGACTGAAATGCGGTCTTGGAATATCAGCATGCAAGTTTCATATCATCATGGAAATGCGGATGCGAAAGTCGGATTGCATGACGGGGAACTTGTCAGTGGCAGATGCCGAATTGGAACAGATGCGGCAAGTCTGGATGCCGAGGTAAACCAATAAGTGGGTCACCGGTTAAGCGCAACGGATCCACATTTCCCCGGTCTTCTTGATTGGCTGCCATATCCCGGCGCTATCCGCCATCGTTGGCACCGATTCCCGGACCTTTTTTGGAGCAGCTTCAAAAAAGATCGCCTTCCAAATCCACATGCTCGTCATCCTGCGCGGCAGCCCGGCATCAGATCACCTCATCCAGGGACCAAGACACTTCTTTCGACCCTGCCGTTACCAGTTTTGGTCGAATTTGTATATGCCTATCAGGTGTATTTGAGATTGTGATATTTTCAGAAAGGATCTCGGGACTATCCCGTGTCTTTCGCGATACGATGACTCAAAAAGCGTCTCATAATGAAGCGATGATCTGACCGACGACTGATGCGAGTCCGCACTCAACCTTGGCCGCGGCATGACATGGTACTTCACATTGCTTCATGGAACTTGATGTACGAGGTTGCCAGTTGTTGCTCATCAGTGACTTGAATAGATCCCCAGGAATACCTAGTAATATCATGAGACTGCCTACCCGTTTCAACTTCTATCGACGGATCGCGGATCTCGCTCAAATAATAGAAAAGCAAGCTGCAATATCAGATTACAATCACATCGAATATGAGCACATTCTTCGGATGAACACGAGAGAAGATGCATCTGTGTCAAAACACCAGCACTGCTGCGAAGCCAGCGATCCCATGACTGGTATCAGAATGTCTCACCCGCGTCGGCATGGAGCTATAGCAACGTTGTCATGGTCCAGACGTAGTTTACATTCCCGACATGTTGACTGCGTGCCGTAGTCGGCATTCACAACTTGTCGTAACAAGTGTCTTCGAAATCAACAAATCATACTCAAATACGGACCAAGACGCAGCTCTTCCTGATGTTTGTGCACACAATGTAATTCTTCTCCTGTTGTTCCGTTCGTTCGCAACGTCCGTCCACTCCTTAGTCGAAGGCACTGCCTTTTCATTCTGTTCTTCACACTCCTTGATTCTTCGATTCTTCTTGGGGACTTTGGTAATCTTTTAATTCGCCATGGCATACTCTCTTTCATCACACTTCGCTGGCCAGGGGCTTCTTGACAGGTTTGACTTCTTCACAGGTCAGGATCCGAGTAATGGATTTGTCAAGTAAGCACCTTGATACGACTTCTCATTTAATCATCTCATAACCCACTAATGCCTTGTTAGCTACCAGAGCAGAGAGAAGGCTCTAGCCAGCAAACTCGTATCAATTGACGAGTCCAACCGCGTGAAGCTCAGCGTAGACTCCGTCAACACATACTCGACCCAAGACCAGGGTCGACCTAGTGTGAAACTCACCAGCAACGAGGCCTTCACTCATGGCCTCTTCATTGCCGATTTTGCCCACATGCCCGGGTCAACATGCGGGACATGGCCAGCCTGTAAGTGCACCACCAAATCGGTCATCATGTTCTCTCAAGACTAACGTTCGCAAGTCTGGGCTTTCAACAACGAACAAGATGGCGCATCTTGGCCTCCAGGCGGGGAGCTGAATATTATTGAGGGAGCTAATACAGCGCGATGGAACTCCTTTTCAGGGCATTCGTGAGTTTTATACTGACACAATCTCAATAATTTGTCCAGGTGCTAAGAGGGCAGAATGTCCGGATGTCAAGCATCGAACCAGGGCGAGACCGAGTGCACATCCGATGTGAGTTTAGGGCACCCCAATCGCTCAAATGAAACATTTTTGCTAACAATTCGTGCGCAGGCTGAGACTATGAGCTGTAGCTTCCTGGCACCTGCGTCGGATACCACGTCATACGGCGATGCCTTCAACGCCGAAGGAGGCGGCGTTTATGTGATGGAGTGGGACTCCGACGACATCAAGATGTGGCATTTCCCCCGCTCGGCCATCCCAGATGATATTCAAATGGCGCCCATGATCCGACTGGATCCGAGCGCCTGGGGTCCGCCGCAGGCTCGGTTCGCGGGATCGGGATGCGGAGCGGGTGCGTACTTTGCCAACATGAGTCTCGCTATCAACACTGTAAGCAGCCACTTGTTTATTTCCTGGCTATGACTAACTTTTGACGTGACAAACAAGAATTTCTGCGGCGCCTACGCCGGCAACGACTGGTCCCTGGACAACGAATGCCGCCAACTCGCGCCAACCTGCGAGGAATACGTCGCAGCGAACCCGGGTGCTTTCAGCAACTCCTTCTGGGAAATCAACTACATCGACGTCTACCAGAAGACCCCATCATCGAATAATACCGGGAAAATAAGTCCGCCATTCCCTATCCCAAGCGGCAAGAATATCACCATGATACCCAGCGGTACGCGGACTGTCACCGTGTTGGCTGTCACGAAGGCCATGACGACGGCGGAACCGACGCAGACGAGTGGGCGTTTGGATGATCCGTCTACGGTTGATGGGTGGGCGCTTTTGGGTTGTTTCGATTCTCCTGCCGGCGAGCAGGGGTTCGAGCGTATGGCGTCTTCTCCTACGATGAATGTGGAGACTTGCGTGAAGAGTTGTGCTGGGCGCAGATATGCTGCTGTCTCGGGCGAGTAAGTCATCTCATTCCACTTGAAGATGGTCCAAAGCGAATGAATCAACAACTCATGCTGACATGTACAACAGGACATGCTACTGCGCCGATACTCTTGCCCACGCAAATGCCGTCGCGAACGACATGTGCAACACCCCTTGTTCCGGTGATTCCAGCGCAGTCTGCGGCGGCATGGCGAAAGAGAGGGCATCAGCGCCGGGTCTCGTCAGCACGGGCCTCTTCAGGGGAAATTCATCAACGAGCAACATGACACTCGCTCACCCCCTCCAGCGTCCAGAGTCCTCATCCAACGTCCGCTGCACTGTCTACGGCATGCTTGAAGGCGTCACAATGCCCGCCGCACCCGTCAAGGAGGAGTACATGCAGGCCGAAGTCAGCAGTTCTAAGGAAGACCTCCGCATCACAGCCGTGGCAAGTGACTCTTCGCCCACAGAAACAGGGGTTGCGAATCCCATGCAGATGGTGACGGGGACTGGCGCTCGTTCAATGCAGATGGCTACTGGAACTGGTGCTGCATATCCAATGCAGACTGCATCAGGGTCTTACCGTGCATACATGACGGCGCCTGTCCCCGCCATGACGGACGCGAGCATTTTGGCTATGAGCAGTGCAGCAAGAACCGAACTTGGTTTGGGTCTTTGGGTTGTTGTGTTTGGCATTGGGATGATGTGGTGGTAATTTCAATTTCTATTGAAAGTGACATGAATAGGGGTTACTATGTACGATTACCGGAAAAGGGTCGTAAGACCGGAGGGTAACGGTCCTGGTTGTGATGATGGTGTACGATTGAATCTGTAGCACGTACGACGTCTTGAGCTGGGATCTTGACGTATGCTGGATGAATGAATACACGAGTTACGGATACTCGGTTTGGAGTTGTTTGCCTTCTTGACATCTGCATGGAACAAGCTTGAAAAGACGTGATTGGATACGAGTAAATCGATTGATTCCCTATATTATGACACTGGGAACCAATACAATACACATCAAGTCCATCTCTTCAACTGTTGCTCACGTTGGAACAAAGCAAGTTGAGTTGATCACGCGAATTCCTTCAGTCATTGCATGAATAGGTACGTGCGATTAGACTAGGTGTAAAGGTGATTATCGTGATATACATATCCAACCTCCAGTCTTGGTATCAAACAATCTACCGGTATCGAACTCATGACATGGCACTTGACTCCAATTCAATCTACCATCGTAATCCTATGCAATTGAACATCAGGGCAGTCATCATACTTATAGCGTGGGTTGTCGTGAGATAAGCTTGCGTCCAATCTCGATAGTCTCACTCATGCTCTGCTGGCGAAGCCAGAACCTGTAACAAACATTAGCAAACTGCAACTCAAGGGAAGGATGTTCCGATAGGGACTTACATTTCTTCGGGAGTACCACCAGCACCAGTAGACAATCTCCGAGCCTGCTCTTCCAGGGCAGCGAGCGTAATCTTCTCTCCAGCCTGGGCGGTCTGAGGAACAGTCGCCTTCAGGGCATCAGAACCGACAGTTTCCTCAAGAAGCTTCTTGCGCAGGGAGAACTTCTCAGCTCTCTCCTTCTGCAGACCAGGGGTGTCGAATTGGTTGAGGAAGTATCTGACGATGAACTGCACACCGAGATATACGTGTTCGGCAAAGAGAACAGTAAGGACAAGACCCATGGCGTGAACATTTGAGGGATCACCGCCTGGTCCCTCGTTCTCTCCGCTAAAGAGGTAGACAATGGCCGAGCTGACCAAACTTCCTGCCCAAGATAGGAATCCAAGAGCGTTCAACCAGGGACCAATAGAATCAGATCTCCAGGGAATAGGACGACGGCTGCCCATAGCAATCTTCATCGCATCGGACCGGAGCTCGACCCAGTTGTTGATCAAGAACGCGACGGGGGTTAGCGGCCAGATGGACGAGAACAGGGACAAGAAACCGAACTGGACGACCATTTCGCGGTAGTCGACAGCAACATCGTAAACTTCGAGCTTAGCTTCGTCGCGTACTCTCTCCAAGAATTCGTGTTCCTCAGGAGCGTCACGGATGGCCTGACCATCGAGACTGGCCCGCTTGGCCTGAACAAGCTCGACCTTCTTGAAAGCAAATCGTTTGACGTGAGGAACCACGCACTCCGTAATCACGTTGACAAGCTGGGCGGTGACGGCGTTGTACAGCATCTCGTTCTTCAGACGGTCAGGGTTGATGCGGAATTCCTGAGTCGTGATGTCGCCTTGGCTGGAAAGCTTTTGAGCTGCAGCTGTGAAAATGCCCAAGTAAGGAGTCAACATGTTTCCGAATGGCATGTAGACGAAAGCCGACAGAAACAACGGGGTGTAAGAGGTAATGAAGTTAATGACGAAGATCTTGTTGATGAGAGCAGATAGATGAGCTGAGATTGATTGTTAGTAGAGTTACTTCCCAGCAGCATGAAGTTCCTTACCATCGTTTGTAGGGTAATTTTCGCGCTCAGTCAGTCTCTCGGCATTCTTCGTCAAAAAGGACGTTAAGACTGGGAGGACACTGCTGAGGATAATAGTAGGCGCAAACGACTTCAACAATGTCAGCTCAGCTCATATTTATCTGAAAATCAAGGAAAGGCCACTCACCAAATAAGACTTGAAAGGTCCATTGTAAAGCTGGGTAATGAAAACTTCGATACCAAAACACAAGATGTAGAGCGATCCCAAAATAAGAACGCAAGCAAATGCGAAAGGAATCTGGAGCAATTGGGTCTTGAGTCTCTTTGCAGGTGAGTAATACTTGACCGGCTCGCCAGTGACGGGGTCAGAAACCTCATATTCCCACTGGAACTGGGTGCGAGGATGCTGGATACGCGATGCTCCGCGTACGCCCCAGTTCACAGCAAGGTCAACTTCCTTCTTCTTCCACCACTCAAAGAAAATGACGGACCAGAGTGAGTTGCCGACAGCATACACCCATGAGTAGCGACCAAGAATGAACCAAACCGCGAATCCAAAGGCAGCAGGGAATAACTGGAAGACGAAGTAGGATTCCAAGAAAGCAAAGTAAAAGGCCACGCTCTCGCCAAACTTGCTACGCATGCGATTGAGGTCTCCCTCATCCAGGTAGTATTTCGTGCTCCATGCCTTAATCCAAGCCTTATTGAAGGCTTGATCGTGAAGAGGGAAAACGGAGGCAACCTGTTTCCATCGTCCGACGTTAGGTGTAATAGCAGCTCCGCCTTCGTTCTTAGGCCGGGTAATCAGTAAATAGACCAGACGTAATCGTTCGGCCTCGGTGACAGGCTCCTGTGCAAAGGCCTGGGCGATGTCCTTTTCCGGGGCCGAAGCTCGCACGCCGTAGAGCCAGTCCTGGATGCGTTCTCGGTAGATCTGAGAGATGAGGTACTCCTCGGATGCGACTTTGACGAAGACCAGGACAGAGGTTTCATCGCCGTGACGCACCTCCACGGCCAGACCGACCTTGGTGAGCGCTTCGATGAGCTGAGAGAAGCAGGCCTCCGATTCTGCCTTGTCGGAGGAGATCTTGTACTGAATCACATAGTCGACGTCCATGTTCGTCTCTTGCTCTGCCAGAGCGGTGTCGTCCGACGGATCGGGAGTTTTGAGGAGACTCATCGTGACAGTCTCGAAACAAAGGGGTCAGGCTTAAATATAAATATCGAGGATAATAGGAAATGAGAGTCTACGGGTTAATTCCGAAAGTACCCAAGTATCGGTGTTATGATTTGCACCGGCTCATCGATGTTGGGAGTAGGGAGCGGATGATGCAAAGGGGAAGGACAGCAAGGGTATCCTCGCGATTGGAACAGGTTGCACCTATCCCATTCCCCAGAGCCGCTATAGCCGGAACTATTAGTCTGTTTGGCCGGCCGACATTCTGGGCCCCCGGGAAGGTACTGCGCATTTACGCTCAGATGAGCCAGCCGTGAGTCTCAGAATTATGGCTCTGCGAAGGTATCTCCTTAAGGGCGGCTTTACAGCCCAGGTCCGTGCGTTTTGCTTGGCTGTACCGGTACCAAAATGCTGGAGAA
>JAJFDK010000170.1:0-46914 GCA_028637775.1 Xylariaceae sp. X167
GCCGATATGTCTATAATGAATTCTACGCCTCATTTTATGAATCCCCACACGCAGTATTTTTTAATCGCACTTTCGTATAAGAGCCTGAATGCCTGTCCGTCTTCTGGAAGCAGGTTACCTACCTAACTGACCTACGACCAACGCATTCATGGCTGGAGATGAGGCAATGCGGCCATTGACATCTTTGAGACATCGCCCTGAGTCGATTCACAGAAGAGCGACGAATCCGTCCAACAAGCAAGGATTGACCTGTAGAATGCGGGTGCCGGCAGAAGTGAAGCTGATATAAGGAGCAAAAAAATAATTCGTATGAGCCGCCGAACCAATTGGAAAAAAAAAACAGGATCAACAGATATTGATCTTGAATGGGCTTGGCCGGGGATTGAACCCGGGACCTCTCGCATTTTGTGAACTTTGGGTGAACCCTAAGCGAGAATCATACCGCTAGACCACCAAGCCAATTTGTGGTTGTTGTATGATTATCGTCATTCCGAATAGCCTCATGAATGGAGTCGCAGGAGTTAGCGCGTAGCAAAAAAGGGCCGATTATTTTTGGCGCCGTGGAAACGCAAAAACGACGGACGGTAACCATCGGCGCCGATAAGCTCGCTTGCAAGGGTATGCTGGCCAGGGACCCGGTATGGCGGGGCCGGGTTCCGTTTGCGCTCCATCGCATTGTTCAGTTCTTCTGTCGCGGAGATTCGGCGCAACTTCAATTGAAGTCCATTGACAGGACTCACTCTCGGTCGATTTCCGGATTCACACGGCCAAGTTCCGAATGAAGATTCCGGGTCGGAACAAAGCAGTCGAGCGGGATTCGTTTGTAGGGATGCTCCTTGAGAAAGTCGCCGCATGAATAAGCCGAACGTGGTGCTGCATAACAATGAAACGCATCGTGGCTAGCTGATGTGAATGGTGGAAGTCATTGCCGCGAAACTCAGAGCACGATCCCGAAGCGCAGTGGGCAGTTGAATAACATACTGATTTCAAGGTGACCAAGCTGACCTGAACATTGTCACGATCTGAGCCTCGGCATTGTGCTTCAGTCACATTCACATTGTATGCGGCTATAGCTGGGTCAACGGTCAACATCACAATATGATTCACACTTACGCCTAGAGTCGTTAACATCGGCTCATAAACGCACGCGTTATCAATGGTGACCGGAAATATGGTATGCTCGTGACTCTTGTCGTCAAGGTTATAATCCGTAAGTAAACCGCCATAGTCTTCTGGAAGTCGAGCTCATGATGTTGACCATCACCATGCCAAACGTTTGAGGGATTCCCAGGCGAAAGGTACAGCTTCGTCGAACATGATCCTAACTTCATACCGATTCATCGTAGAGAAACTGTGTGAATGTGTTCTGACGACTCCGCAAATGACCAGTGCGGTAGAATAGGCTCAATACTTGAAAGAAAAAGAAAGAAGGATAAGAAAGGCAGTCTCTCAGGAGAGGCAGCGAAATCAAGCGTTGGGCATGTCAGATGTTAACTGTCTCTGGGGAGCGGGGTTGATCGACCGGGTGCCACCGAGTCCGCGCATGTTTGCGGATGAGAATCCACAGCATCTTCAAGTCAGGTCCTATTATCTTGTCATCGAACAGTCACCGTGATAGAGGCCATCTCTTCTAATGGAGCGTTTTTGTAAAGATTTTGGGCAGTAACTGGGAGAGTGACTCGACCAGCATCCTCTTGACTCAAGGGTGTTCATCACGCGAAGGGCCAGTCGGTCAACAAGAGGTAAGAGTTTGCGTCAGCTCTTTCATGGTGATAGTTGATCACTTGAGGGTGATATATTTTCAGACTTTAAAGGCGTATATCAAATATGGATTGCACCGACGAACAACAACTTGGATCTCGCCTAACGGAGACACTGGAGTATGAATCCCATAAGAGGAAGCAATTCAATGACGAACTGCTTGAGTTGGGCTCCAGCATGTCTCAGGGATCCATTCACTATCTTATCTTATCTTATCGGGGCTGTTAGTGAACTCGGACTTCCTAACAAGAGCCACCGGGTCACCGCGTTCACCGATTCAAGCAACAAAGTACAACCGAGGGTCGCATCATGTACTCGTGACGTATGTCGGTAGTTGGCTTCTAGCACGATTCCAGCAGTCGCAGCGCATAAAGACCGGAGAACAGCAGGTCAAAGTTACCATCTGAACACGGCTAGGGAAGTACGAGGGACATCGAGCTGTTGCGGGGTTTACTTGGTGGTCGTTCTTTCGGACTTTGGATCTCCCCCTAAAGGTGCTACTTTAGGGATTTGGATCCCCTAGCACGAAGAACAACGTGAACGGTCTACGTGTACAAAACATCACGTATTGCCCTACCTCTTTCGGCCTGAGACCAACAGTCAATACGATACGAGTACAAAGTGACGATGAGCAAGGCTTCGATCTCACCTAATCCCAGGGGATCGCTGGTCCCCCGTATCCGTCCAAGATGCTTACCACGCTCTCACGTAAATAAAAATAGAAAAAAAGTGACAAGATAGTACCTTCTTGATTCCGTACTGGGCATCCTTGCCCTCGTTTCCTCGTGGCTTCCCTCGTCCGTCCCAACTCCCCGGTCCTCAGACTACTACTCGGATTGACCCACCGACATCGCCGGCTTTCCTGGCGCAAAATTTCGTCTCCGTTTACGACTCATTCCATTAGCAGTGGTTGAATGAACGGTGAAAGGTGAAGAGTACATTGGTACATCCATCCAGCGTTGGAGCTGCAACAAACTGTGTGTTCCGTCTGTGGACCTGACCATCTTTTCTTCCACCAACATCTCATCGATCCCAGTCACACTCCTGCATAGACTCCCAAACATCTTCACTCATTAAAACGTTTACCTCATACTCAAGTCATCATGGTGCTGGAGAACCCCAACCTCATCTACAACGGCCCGCCCATGCCATGGCTGGCTCGGCAGCCCGTCC
The DNA here is from genome assembly GCA_028637775.1 of Xylariaceae sp. X167. Classification (NCBI taxonomy): domain Eukaryota; kingdom Fungi; phylum Ascomycota; class Sordariomycetes; order Xylariales; family Xylariaceae; species Xylariaceae sp. X167. The sequence goes on from JAJFDK010000170.1 coordinate 2,935, forward strand.
CCCTCTTCCTTATGCATGATGGCGGCGGTACCACCTTCAGCTACCACTGCCTCTATCCCATCGGCCGTACTGTTTACGGTATCGAGAATGCCAAGCTGCACCAGGGCGGCTACTGGGAGAGCGGGATCCCCGGTATGGCGACTCATTACCTCGAGCTCCTCGAGAAAGTCATGCCGAACGGCGGAGAGATCCTCTTAGGCGGTAAGTTCTCTCAACCAGGTTTCACGATGAAGGGAACCTGTCTGAGACATTCTCATGTCCCATATCACAGAATACTAATCGTATCTACAGGCTGGTCCCTAGGCGGTCTCCTCTCACTAGAAATGGCCTGGCAACTCGCCAACCGGCCCGCAGACTCACCACGGCCCAAATTCACCGTGCTCGGCATGATCTTCATCGACAGCGTCTACGTGGGCCGCATGAACGAGGTGCGCGCGATGCCGCCGCCCAACGCGACGCCCATCGTCAAGACGCCCGAGGAGATGGCCGCCATGCCGCTGCGCGAGAAAGTCGGTATCAACATGACGCACGCGCGCATGATGGTGAATAAGTGGGACATGCCCGACTGGACGGGACGCGAGGCGGAGATCCCGCCGACGATTTTACTAAGAGCGAAGGAGGCGGTGCAGGAGGAAGGGAAGAAGTTTGTGGATTATGCGCGCGAGTTCCGGTTGTTGGGGTGGGAGGCGTATCATGGGGCGTCTTGGATTAAGGAGGTTGTCGATGTGGATGGGCATCATTTTAATATCTTTGAGGATAAACATGTGAGTTCCTTTTCGCCGATGAAGATGAGAATTGTTGACTGATGATGAACAGCTCAAGGTTGTCACGGCGAAGATTGCGGCTGCGGCGGATGAACTCGATGGGCAGGACTCGTAGAAGAGTAGCAGCTGTCTCTGATTGTTTGCCGTTTAATCGCGCCTAATGCAGGGTCGGTCGACCGCATGGCTTGATCGTGTAGAAAGGGATGGTTGGGGAGACCTATCACGTAACACGATCGATAGGACATCGCGGTCATATTGGATGGCGGGGTGGTATTCTTTGATTCATACCCAATGAGCGGAACTGCATAGACCATAAGGTACCTACATACATAGACTGGGGAAACGGTATATGTGCTACGATGTTCCTTGTCGAGGGTTATAGATTTCTGTCAATGGGAATAGGAGTTGCTGGTAAATGCCGAGGTTTGCATGTCTCACCACATCTTGGCTCGGCTTTCCTTACGAGATTCCTACATAATACGAATTCTACCTCAACCAAGTCTATACGAATCACACAGACTGTCATCTGTTGACCCCGTGATCAATGTTTGCCGGCCGATCAACACGGGGGGGATTCGGAAAAAGCTCAGACCATCACCACGGACGGAAGTTCGTGTCACGAGATACGATGTCAAGGGATGAGTGTTTTTCGCTAAACACCGCCCTGAGGCCCCGGCGACTAGCGGCTGTAGCAGTGTTACAGTCCGAGGAACGCCACGAGCGCTATCATGAGACATGACTTAAACTCGGTTGCGGTTCTGCGGACGGAGGCGCTAGGGATGCGTCTCGTCTGATCAGTTTTGAGATGAAATTCAGGAGATAGGGTCCTTGTGGGATGACCCCGAGTTGGGACGACCGGCCCAGTGGACTGGGATAGGTACCGTTCTGCAATGTGTCGACCCGAACCCAAGGTGATTGAGTGTGGGGAGAATACGGGGTGTAGTACAGCAACTGAGGAGTAGGGATGAATTCATATCGAAGCCAACTTCGATTCAGTGAGTATCGCATGAGCCAAAAAACTAATCCCGAATCCCGACAACGACGAAGTATGTAAATCCAAATCCCCCATATCCCATCTCTATCCCGCATACCGAAACCGGCCCTGCCATCACCCGGGAACCCTTCGAGTCCGCCGCATGAACTCCGCCCCGCATATGCACCTTTCCGCTGAAGATGGCGTGGTGTTTGCGGGGAGAGCGCAATGCGCGCACACACTTTTTTAAGGGGACCGTTCTTCATGCGAGTCTCCCGAATGCAGTTTCTGCATACACATCAAGATGGCTAGATCTTGATAGATCAAGCTAGGGATCTCCCGAGACACTTGTGTTTGATACGTTAGATGCGATGTTAGTTCATGCGCTAGGTTTCACGATCTGGCTTCTGGTGATGTGATGCGGCATAGTACATTTGCGGGGTGAGACGTCGTTCATGAGATGCCGTTCATGCCAGTCAAGTGGATGTTTGTTATGAAGCGCTTTGCCGTGTGAGTAAAGCGATACAGATCAACCCCTATCGACCGGGTTCTCGGGTCGTCTTCTCCAAATGGCGCATATGCGCCTTCATATTCACAGATCATTTAATAACGCAGACTCGGCTGTCTGACAAGCATAGATGAAGCTGAGTGAGATGTCGACGGTCTGCACTTTCAATCCTTGTGCGATAAAGTACCAAGCATGTGAAGACCTGTATCGGGGTTAAAACTGCGACGTGATAGGATGAACTGGGGTGAGCGAACACAAGCATGGATAAGCTATTGGACGAGAGCACATGTTAGCATTCTTCAAGACTTCACGGAAGCAGCTGGACTCATTGAATGTCAGGGTCGTGGATCATTAAGATTCAGCCGGTTAATATATACAATGAATAGCCGCAACCGCATGCGGCGCTACTATGCCCGGGCTTCTCTCTTTTTTTTGTTTTGTTTTGTTTCCTCTCAATGGTCATGTCTGAACATGGGTATCCGTAAATGTGTTGATAACAATGGACCGTAATGATACAATTGTCGTCGTGGGGGTGAATTAGGTGCGGGTTGATTATAAGCGGCAGCTCCAGGCTTGAGCAATAAGGGGTAAGAAGTGCTGGTTCCCCAGGAGAAAGCAGGTGAAAGATATATATGATTCCAGCCTAGCTTATAGGGGTATCCATGCGAAGGCGGCTTTTTTCTTCGTTGGCTAGCTTGTGTTTTTTATACAGAGAGCCAAGTTCGTCGCTTTCCAAAATAAAGATATGTCGTCATGCCTCATCATCGTTATTGTATCGCGGCGCGTCCCGAGCTCTAACGGCGGCGGGAACTCAGGGATCCAAACCCTGCGATCGAGGAGAATCTCTGTAGGCGCTTGGATTGCGACGCGGATGCGGGTTGCGCCGCTTGATCCGGCGATCCGGAGACAGGAGGCGCTTCCATACTGCGACCTCTCTCCTTGTAGGATGGCGTCGAAGAAGACGAGCTGTTCGTCGAGGAGCCCGTCACGTTCGGTGTCTGGTATACGTATTCACCGTCTACGTACATCGCATTGCTGACGAAGGTGGCGCGTCGATGGCGGTTGAGGGTGTATCGCTTTTCAAGGCGGTACAGCTCCAGCTTCGATTGTAGCTTCTCGATGAAACCCATGGCGACGGCTAAGTGATTGCGCAAGGTGGTTCGCAGTAGAATGAATGCCGGAATTAAGGACGTTTGATGGCTTCTAGGCTCCGTGGAAACAAGAACGTTTGGCTACGTCAACGTCGTCTTCGAGGGAAGTGAGCGAGCTTTAAGATGAATTGAGGACACGCGATAAATCCTAGGTATTTCTGGATGGTGGTCTTATCCAAAAGGTTGGTTGGTTGACTACGTGGGGAACGGCGCAGTTATAATTGGCAGAACCTCACAAAGATCAAGTCAGGAGATTACGGGTGCCGATCAGCAATATCTAGTGCCGCGTCTTAAGTACTCGTGAAGGAATGGCAGGACAGACTCCGGGAAGACAGACGCTGGGTCAGAAGAAAAAGAGTGTGTGTGTGTGCAGGAAGCAATAAACGAGCGGACTGTTGGTCGACGGGCCAATGAGAGAGGCCAGCGACGAGAAGAAAAGACAAGGGAGTGATTATTTCTGGCTGGGGAACGGGGAACAGGGAAGGTCGCTTAGGATGGACATGGGAACTGAAGCGAAGAAGCGACAAGAGACAAGAGAGACGTCCCCAAAAGAGGGCAACGATACGGTAAACGACCCGTTCCAGCGAACGTTACGGGCCAGAACCTGCCTGGTTCGCCTTCTTAGCGCCATGAGGATTAAACACGAAGCCGGAAAGTGCCAGAGCCATTCGATCGCACGGGGATGAAACTGGGACGACTGTGGGTGGTGGAGTGAGAAGTTCCGGAACGCTGCTCGTTGCGGTTTAGCCCGGCGCACTTGCATGCGTCTTCTTGGCCCGATGAAGTCTAGCCTCATGTGTTCCTAGTCATGATCCCATTTTTCACAGACGCCGCGTGGTAATTCGCAATTTCATGACCTCAACGGGCGTTCCTGGCCTAAACTAGCGTACCTTGGCTCCAAACACTACGCTAGCCCGGTGCAGTTAGGCAGCTGGATGTTAACCATGGAACGGGCTTAGCCTCGGTCTTGGCTGTGGGATAAGACCTGAACTCCGTCCAAGCGAAGCTGGGAAGGCCACGCCGGCCTCTCGTCCTCTCGTACCTGCGCTGTGACATACAAAGACACACGGAAGCAAAGCAAACCGTGACCATGGGGGTAATCACAGTCGTCACGGCACCAGACTCACGGCAGGTGCAAACCCCCAAACCCCCACACTTTTAACTCACAGTCCCGAACACAACTCCCGTTATCGGAGAGGGTAAACCTTCACGCTAATGATAACGTCTTCCGTTCGGAATACGGACGGGAATCCCTGAAGCCCTGGTGGCAGGTAGTAATGCTACCCAGTGCACAGAGTCTTGATAAATCCTACCTACCTCACACCTAACGTATCATCGCGACACATTCGGTCACGATCTGCCAAGTACATACATACGACTCGAGTACATCCCTACGAGTACTCGTACCAGTTGCAACACCCACGCAGCAAGTCAGACCAATATTTGATTTCGTGTACCGTGGCACAAAGACAGGGTGCACAGTGGACCATCCTCGATCGAGCCAGTCCCGTTTCTTCCTTCTTATTGAATTGTGCTTCCATCGGGTTACAAGCCCTAGCTGGCTACTGGAGGGCCAACGACTCCGAGTTTCTGGATCTTCCCAGCAAGCGTAATGGACGTCGTATACGCCTTTCTAATCTTTCCTTCCGCCTCGCCCAGGCCCTCATGCTCGCGATTCCACTCAAGAATCTCGTTAACAATGCCCTCGAGTGTTGTCATTACACCCTTATATCCCAAGCCACCATCGCTCACCGGCTTGCTCGCTTCGGCATTGGATCCGACCAAGTGCGTTGTGATAGAAAAGAGACCGGGCTTGAGGTGCTGCACGTCACCTTGTGGCGGCGGTAACATCTTCCCGATGGACGACAGGGGAAAAGGTAGGAATGGTAGTTCGGAATATATCTCGACGACGTAGGAGAGTAGCAGCATGACAACGGGTGGTAAAGATAGTGTCGTGAAAGGATGCTTCGATAACACCCTAATCGCTAAGTATAGGTCCCCGTATGAGATTGGTGGATTGGGATCCGTTATTACGAATGGTCGTCCTGATCGCGACAATGCCGACGCCCCCAAGAGCGCCGCTTCGTGGTACAGGTGGGCGATTGCGACATTGGCCCCGTGTACGAAGCTTTGCACGATATGATCGACCCAGCTGTAGTGGTGAAGGCGCAGTCAGCTTCTGCAGCTCCGATATGAATATCTTCGTATACAATGGTGTCCAATCACTTAATCACTAACCAATAAACAACTCGATATTGAAAGAAGAGAACTCACGTTGGCATCACCGCCCGACTCAAAGGGTCTCCAACCGTATTATCGGTTGGGTTTCCATATACACCATTTGCGGGTCGAATAGTTCCTGTTCTGAAGCCCTCCTGATCAGCGTCACACACCAAACGTTCAGCGCAAGCTTTGCTCGCAGGGTAATTCCCAAAATACCCCTCACGCTTTCGAAGAGGCTGGTCGAAATCTCGTGTGTCGAGAACCTGAAAGAAGTCCTTCGGCTCCCTCGCCCATGGAGCTGCCCACACGCCTACGGGCCGAATGGCAATGCTCCCCGAGGAGGTGGCGCTGAAAACAGAGGCGCCAGCTGCTTTTGCGGCAGCTATGAGGTTGGCGGTACCCCTCACGTTCACAGACTCCGGAAATCCGTACGAGTGAGCTGAGCGATCCGACGCCAGGATTACCGCTGCACTATGAAATACCGTAAGTGGCAGCTTGGCTGCTGATTTTGGCCATGGGCGCGCGAATGCCCTGTCTACAGAATCGCGAGATGTGATGTCCGTCTCCGCGAAGTCTATGGCCATGACCTCTTTGGTTTGCATGTCGTTGCGCTCTGTCCGACGTATGTCTATGATGCGAATGTGCTTGGGCGGCGTGCCCCGTGCTAGAAGCTGCAACACGATATAGCCACCGACGAGGCCTGACAGAATATATCAGTATAACCTAGTCACATGAAGAGTCCAAGGGGGATGGTGGCATTGAGTGTTGTCTGATCTGTGCTAATTATGCAGAACCCATGACTCTCTCATCATCAGACACGGAAAGGGGCATCATCAAGCACATTGGTGCTTAGGCGATCGCACCCTTTCCCCTTACGCTTGTCTCAATATGAACCTGACTTCATGTGGAAGAAGTAAAGACTTTGCTAGGACTTACCGGAACCTCCGGTAACTATATACCGACGATTCAGCTTCGGCGGTAACTCATTTGTGTAATCGATCGGATGCTTCTGAAGCTTCTCGTATGTCTCCTTGAGAAGAGTTGGCGTCCAGCGAGCCCCGACTAGCTGTCTCACTGCTTCGGGTGTTCCGCTCAGTTGCTGGTTGACGCGGACCAGGTATGCGACGATCAGGAACGCAACCGCGGCGAAGACTGGTAGCATCCAATCTCCGCCGTTGAACATCGCGAGCGGTCGATCGGTTCTCGGTAACGACTCGTACCTCTTTCGACGGGGTGGAATTCGCAGTTGAGGCCTGGTATTGCCTGCGCTCCCATTCCGTGACACTGCTTAGTGTACACTAAGCGCCTCCCTTGTTTGAGGCAAGACAGTGTTTAAGAAACACGACTGGATAGGTACTTGCACGACGATCCTCGAATGTGGAGTTGTCTTATTTTGCTCCCTTTCTTCACCAACACACATTCGCACCCTAGCCGACATGATATTGTTCGTGCTGGGTATGATCTTACCAACAGTTACTGTTTGATGTTATTTTGCCCAGTTGGCACTTTAAACTTCATCGACTGACTTTGACCAGGTACCCCGGCTTCAAAGAGAATGTAATCCGAATGAATTCAGATGTACCTCATCTTGACCGGGGGGGTCGTATGCACGTAAAAGGATTTCATTGATCTGAGGGATTTCCTTTGTGGAGGAATTATAAGCCGGATTACAAATGTACGACGTCTCCTCGAAGAGCTGTTCTGGCATGATGTAATCTGGGAGTGCTGACTCCTTAACAGTTACGGTCACGGGATTTCAGTCAAGATCTCCAACGTCGACCCTAAAACATAATCCTCGTCGATATGCAATTACCATCTCGACCAGATACTTGCGCTGTCTATATCTGTATCTGTACAAGTTGGATACATCCTGCCAAACTACCTAACCTTCTGAAGCTCATGACGTCCTGACCTCATCACATGTTTCTTGCTCTACATAAGAGCTCTTCAATGTGAGCCGTCAATAATCGAATAACGACGTAATGGACGACTTTGAGAACTTTAATATCGTCTTTCCGTGGCCAAGGTCGTCATTGCCAACGTCACAAGACATCTTTTCAAAGCGCGGCATCCACCGAAGCGGCACTGATGAAAATTGAACACGCGAATTCATTAGCTCAGGGGTGCGGTTTTGGTTTTGATGCTATTCAGGCGTGTACACGTGATCAGTACAACCCACCACGACCACGCGATCATTACGAACCCCGTTATCTTATGCTATGGTCGCCTACCTCGAATGTGACAAGACTCGTTATTATTTCCAAATAATTCTTATTGGCTTAGGGTTCAATTGATTATAGGTTTCCCTCAAGAATTGGTGTCGTCGACGCCAATGTAGTGGAGAGTACGGACATTTAATCCTACTCCTTACTACTGCCCCTTTATCTGGGGGCAAGGTCGTGCGTGGAGTGATCATCAATACCTACTTCATTCATACCCTTATGTTATGGCAGCATATGCTAACAGGTGAAGTTTAGAATTTACAATGTCGCATTATTACCCCCACCATCTTTTGGTGCGTGGCGCGAAAATCCAGGGTTCTGTCGCCGCGGCGACGTGGTGTTTTGACTTTTACGACCGGGTGCGCAAAACACCAAAGGCGATCCGAAATGCGCACATCTAGCGTTCGGAATACCTTCAATCCACTCTGGCCAGCAAGCACAGACACCATAGGGGTGCGCGACCTGGCGGTGGCTGACTCATCTAGATCGTGCTCCCAATTTCGAGGGTGCGTGTAGAGAGCCATATAATTATAGATATGAAGGGATCATGCATAGCAGTTCTTCACTTGCGAGACTGATCATTTGGCGCAATGGTAAGATCCCCCGGAGCTTAACATTGTCCATGTTCGACATGATCGGGCCCAGGTGTCGGGGTTCGGATGGCGGGTACTGCAATTCTTTTTTTTTTGGTTTTTCTTTTTGCTCTTCGAGGTCTGTGCTCACTGCTGACAGGTGTAGAGAGCCATATAATTATAAATTAGAAGGGGACATGCATAGCAGTTCTTCACTTGCGAGACTGATCATTTGGCGCAATGGTAAGATCCCCCGGAGCTTACATTGTCCCATGTCCGACATGATCAGGCCCAGGTGTCGGGGTTCGGATGGCGGGTACTGCAATATTCTTTTTTTTTTTACGCGCTGCGCCAGAATGCCGAGGCTGGGACCAGGTGCCTCGGCGGGAGGCAGGAGGAGGAAGGTGCCAGGCAGGTGTCGGGAAGGTGCGATTCGCACGGGGTGCGCAGGCGACTTGGAGGGCAGGCAGACGGAACACGGTACGGAGAGAGAGAGGACTTCTACAACGTCGAGTCCACGAAGGTTCGTCTCCTTTTATCCGGAGGGAGGTCGTCGATGTAGGAATTATTCGGGGGAGTCACGTAGTTGGGTAGGAAAAAGGGGCTCGGCAATATTTGGCGGAACGACGACAAGGAATGTGATGAGCTACTCCTGATAGCATAAAATATGCCGGTTCGAGTGCATTCATCGTTCCCGTGTATTGCGGTTTACCATTGGGAGGGCAAAAGGAGAATACCCACGTCACACGACTTCTAAGCGCCCTTGGATTTACATATACTTGTACATGCGCATGATTCAGAAGCAGTATGACATCGGCTAGGCGACGCGTCGAAGAAAACGCCCAAGTGAGGAGAAATCGAAGCTAGAGCTTGCCGCTATCTTTCTTGTATTACAACCGCGATCCGACGATGCGGGTATCTCCGCTCAGATCTCAGATCCGTCCCGCTTGCCGGTGCCGCACGATCCGTTGCATGCATGCGGGCGGCCGGCAAGGTGCATCCATCCGTTCCACATAAAAACCGTCAAAAACCCCAACATAAAGCCATCGATAATCTCACAGTTCTCGGTCAATCCACCATCACCCATATTGTCAGTCAGAAAACTTGAATCTTCACGATGTACTTCCCCCTCCTCGCTTTCCCCCTCGCCCTGGGCGTCCTAGTCTCCGCCCAATCCTTCAACGACATCCCCGCCTGCGCGCGCCAATGCATCTACGAAGCCGTCGCCGTCGTAACGCCATGTAGCCAGGACGAAGAAAAGTGTATCTGTATGTTCACTCCTCTCTCTTTCCATCCCCCCTCAAAGTCCAGACCGGATCGCCGCATAAACAATTGATCTCGGGTCAGAATAAGGCAACAAAAGCTAACACCCTTCAGGCTATAACCGCTACACCATCACCAACCGAGCCCTCCCCTGTATCCTCGACGATTGCGGCGAGAGGGTCGCTTTTGATGAGGTGCTGCCGAAGTTTGAGGCTGCTTGTCAGGATTACGATTATTGGTCTGGTAAGTTAGCTTTTGAACGTGATGAGGACTTTGGTTAATATTGAGCGTAGGGGACATCTAAGGATGCAGCGGTAGGATAAGGGGGAAGGAGGACGGTGGGAGTCAAAGTCAAGGTGGTGATGGGCGAGGGCTGAGGTGATATTTTACTTCGTCTACACGGTAATACTATCACGGCAATATCAATTGACATCGAGATTGGGTTGTTTTGTTCATGAATTTCATGGTGTTGTTTGGTTTCCCTCAAGTGCGACTGTTGTCCCGCATCTTATTGACTGCAGATCAAACTCGTTTGCTTCGTTCAGATCATGTACAGAATGTACAAGTGAGGCGAGCGATAGCCAACACGTTATACCAGGGCCCTTAACCTATGGCAAGATGCCTCAAAAGAAAGCAGAAATTCGGCGGAGATTTTCTTTCACAGCTAGCGCCCATAGTCTGACCGAGACGCCTAGAAATCCCGAAAGTCGCAGGATTCCAGACAATACTAACTTCGAAGGTATCAATCAGTCCTAGCTGTCAATTTTCTGAAAGCCGGATTCTTGTACACAGCCAACAGGTAAATTCTGAGCGATGCGCCAAGAAGTCAATTAGCTTGAGCCCCTAAGTGCGATGTGTGGCCTACTTACCTTTCGTTTGTACCTCGTATCCGTCCATTGCAAATGTCCATTCACACCATCGTCTCTTCCTCAAGGGTATGAGAATCTTAAGAAAGTACCAGCTAGAGAACATCGGTTCCTCCTCTTTTTCTCACCCAGTAGAGTAAACCGGACAGTTTTTCGACACATCATCATCGTTACAAGTAGATGCGATTTCCGATTCTGCGGGATTCGGGGCTTTAGAGAGAGCCTCCACGCACTCTACCCTTCACCTCCTTGCCCTCTTGTTCGCGTTCGTGTTCAGATGCGGGATAGGGCAACCTATGTATCTTTCTCATCAGCATCAAGATCCATAGTAGAATTGACGACACTTTCTTACCTCTTATCAAATTCACAGCCCCGACAAGGCTCACATGGCTCCGAGCACTTCTTCCTACAACGACCATGTGCACATTCCTTCTCACATGGAGCCTGGCACGGCTCACAGCACGTCTCGGGGTGGCAAATGTTTGAACAAGGATGCGCGCATTCGGTATGAATCCGGCCACACTGGACTTCACATGGTGGGTGCTTCGCGTAAGATATCTTCCTATCGATTCTCTCGCGACAGTCGCCACACTTTCCCATGCATTCATGGCCGCATGGGAGAGAATGGGTGTCCTGGACCTCGCACTTGAACATTTCTTCGGTAACATCTACTGCGCACTCCACCTCGACCGTGTGACCACAACCCGGAATGATCTTCTTGACAATTGTACGACAGACGTAAATTTCTGTCTGGTAGAACTCACCGCACTTGGGGTTAATCGCCATATGCCTGCAGGGCAGTCTTTTACACCCTTCAAGCTGGACGGTGCAGGCGGGATCGCACGGTTCACCGCAAAGTTTGGGACAAGGATGCTTGCAGAACATGTTCGGTATCGGGCAGGGTGCGAGACACTTGACTTTCTCGTGAAGGTCGATCGAGTGGCAAAGGCCTGGACAGGCATGCCCACACGCGAGTTTGAAATCGCAGGGGGCATCACAAACTCCCCCTTGTGCCATCTTCTTGATATAGGACAGACCTGCCTGGATGACTTTGTCCTTGTGGCGAGGACACTGCAAGGGCAGTCTAGGGTGTAAGCTGTCTTGCCCTTTAAACATTCTGATAACATCCGACCATATGGGAAGGACGGAGAACAGTTTCGTGTGTCCAAAGATGTACAACCCATGTCTGGCGCGCGAGAGCATGGTGTTGATGCGGCCGGACGACCTGACGAATTCCCATCCCCAACGATCCCTGGGTGGACTTCGAACAAACGATATCAACACCACGTCGGCAGATTGTCCCCGGAACTTATCAACCGTAGACAAAACTATGCAGCTCTTGGGTGATTCCTGCTGTTCGCTTTCGTGATTGCCATGGTCGAACTTCACCTTCTGTCCCTCATGATCGTCAGGGTCCTGATCTTCCATGACGATCTCGAAGGAACTTTCTAGCCGCGTCTTGAGCGCCGACAACTGTGTCATATAAGGGGACAATATGACAATCTTCTTATGCGCATATACGCCTTGGCGAGCAAGATGGTTAACCAAGAAAACAATCATGTCTATTTTCAGGGAGTTGACGTGTTGGTAGGGGTGCTGATCCTGGTTGTGGCTCATCCAGAACAGTCGTTGGCGCATGCCGGCCACATCAGGGAGATCCGGCGTGGAGAGGGCGTCATGAATGTTAGCGTAGCTGGAGCTGATCTTACGAATCACGGCCGATAGGTGCGGATGCATTCGGTACTGCGTAGTCAAGGTCGAAGACGACAAAGATTTCTCACCATTTTCGGGATCCCTCACCAATCTCTCCATCAGTGACACATCGAGCGCACTATCTAAGACTATGCCGCTTGATCGTGTCACAGACGGCTCATGAGGACCAGGACGTGGCCCCAACTGGTGCAGGTCCCCAATCAGGACCACCTGCTTCAGTGATGGCAGGAGACAGACCAGGAGGTGACCCTCCGGAACTTCTCCTGCGTCGTCACAGAGCAGGAATTTGGGGACTACTCGTTTAAGTAAGTCCAAATTGGCCGCGAGACCTGCCGCCGTCACTGCAATAATGTCACAGTTTTCCAAGACACGCTGGGAGATCTGCCGATGCGTCATGTTCCAATATGCCATTATACCTTGCAGCTTTTTCTTGAGCTCCAGGATTGTCCTAATGTGAGCCTCGACATGTTCTGGCTCGCAAGCTCGTGCCTGGCTTATTGCCGACACGAGCTCATGGCCTATGTCATTGAACTGACATTGGTTTGACCCCAGGGTGAGCGCCTCCTGGTCGGTTGGTCTAGCCAGGTTGGCCAGATCGGCCTTCTTGCCAATGCACATGACACTGGCAAAGCCGCCGACGCTCAGGCGGCCTTTAAAGCGGTCGAGGGAGCGAGTATCGTTCATGACACAAAGAAGGGGGCCAAGGCCCGTTTGTTCTTTGTTATCGACAAGAACTCTCACGATTGCCTGTACATGACATGTGTTTTAGCCCAGTCACGAAGTCCGCTGGAGGTGGAGGTCTACTCACGTCTGTAACATGACCCTTACCAGTGCCAGGATGGTCTTCAATTACGTGAAACGATTGGCACAGCGCGGCCAGGCACGCAACGGCTTGCTCATAGCCCAGAGTCGACATTTCCGACAAATCCTCAGCAGATAATTCCTCGTATGGAGAAAGCCAGAAATCACTCCCAGCTTTTGTAATTGACTTGAGGTTCAGTCGGATATGAGGAGGCCTGTTCCAGAGGTAAGGCTTACGGGCGACATCATTGGGATCAACTGGTCCGGGGACCAAAATGTCCTCGAACGGATATCCCCCGTTCTATAAGTTCTTTGTAACCCACGCAGGATCAATTTCATCTCGTGTAGGGGAACTTGATTAAATGCCTTTGCATGAAAGGTGTCGCCGGACCGGAACGCTCGAATCACTGTAAAAGAAAAAACCAAGTCAGCATCTCGAATGCCATGCACGATGTGGATTCCTCGAGAGCACTTGCAGGGCTTACGGCTCCCTGACAACCTGCGCACAGGGCAAAACCCAGTGACAGGGTCCAAAGAATTACTTGTAGGCATCGATGTAAACTTACTGTGCGCCAATTCGAAGTCTGCATCTTTGGCCAGCCGGATCTTCAGGCTACCCTGGTGTTTTCCCGCGCCGTTGCTTGGCTTCGAGACCACTCGATTGTGCGCATCGACAACACCAAACAGTGCCATCTGCGGTTGCATCAGGCATATGAGAGTTCCAGCGGTAACGATAGGGTTCTCCTGGGTGGCTTCATCGGCATCCAGCGCAAACATGAACCCATCGTCTCGACTGATCGCGATCTCCTTAATGCGGCAATCATGGAATGTTGTCGTGTTTTCGTGGCCCGGATCCAATGCTGGACGGCCAGAGGGACTTTCCAGCGCCAGAAGGTCCCTCTTTAATACATTCTTGATTCCATCCCAAACTTTCCCGCGGAGAAGTCGGAAATGGCGGTCCATGAGTCCCTGGACGCCTGAAAAGTCCCAGTCTGCTGGGTCGCTGGCCGCCCGGTAGTCAGGCCGGTTGGCCATGATTTCCCCAAACCCCGGTATGATCTTAATATTGTCGCATAGAATTTTGCGGTTTGCAAAGAATTTGTGCGCTGGGGGATCCTTTCTAGGGATTGGCTTCTGGACATGACGATGCATCGTTGTCGGTGGTGGTTTGTCATGAGTAAACTGACAGAACTTGCCGTTACGGCAGTTGCCTGCCAGATAGTAACGACAGATCGACTCTGGCATGCTGAGTATTCGAGGGCTGGTAATAATACCAATGTGTTGCGGTGATATGAGAGGGGGTTTTAAGAGTTGAACATATAGACATGCGACGAGAGAATTTTGCGACTGAAGAATAGATGACGGGTCAACTTCTGGGTAAGAGTATTATATCTTGGATAAAAGTAGCGTTAGAGAGTCCCTATGTAGGTAGTTTATGGTAGGAAGTAGGGAATACCAAATGGTTGATGAGTGAAGAAGAGAAGGTGGAGGAGGAAGAATGGGTGGAGGAAAAGAAAGGTAGGTACGGACAGTTACGAGGGCCGAAGACAGTGTATTAGCACCGTTAATCCATTAATTGACCGAGACACCAATGGAATCCCCTATAGAACCAGAATGTGTACGGCAAGAGCGTTTGTTAGTGAGGTGAGTGGCAGGGTGGCAGGAGAGGGCAAGAGGTACCGGGGCTAGGTAGTGGACCGCACACATCATTGGTAGTGGAAGGAGGCAAACTGTTTGAGGCTCGCAGCTGCTGCGCTCCTTCCATAAACCAACTCACAGCAGGAGATCACTGCTAGAGCTGCTACCTAATAATGCAGCCTCTACCGGCGTACTTAAGGGGCAGCTTCCCCATGTGCAGGTAATGCTTCGGTAGCTCGTCTTGGGCCGACGCCCACCCACCACTTGCACGTTCTGAAGCGTACCTTGAAGGCCAACTCAGTCGCAGTTGCCTCTCTCTATGTTCTTAAAAAGACCACGGAGTGTTTATGTCTGGGGTTTCCTAGCCAACGGAAATTGGTTTGGGTTAGACGAGTTGAGCACCTTCCGAGAACTCATATTCCAATCACATTATCACATACAAGCAAGTGCGTCCAGATTCAGACCAACCAGCAAACAAGGGCATGAATTAATACCGAAACTGGTGAGTGGCCGATTCAATATCTCTGCCATGTTAACGTCTTGCAAGTTGAGTAACTCCATCAACATTTACGCCATATCGATTAAGCTTTTCATTCCAGCATCTCTCCGCCAACAACGTTGTTCCTCCGATTTTGATCTCTGAAAGTGTGATAGCCGGCATGCCACGATAAGATTCGCCGTTGTGCCAAGCAGCAGAGCAGACGCACTTGAGCCAAGGACGGATCTCGAGCAAGCGACTTCCGATATGATGTCAATCCGTACAGGCAGGAAAGAGTGCTGCGACTAGGTACGTGATGAACGAGAGCCGTGGAAGAAAGTGCTGGAACAGTAGAAATGGTGAATGGATTCATCGAACCTTAAGGAAGGCGAGACTGCTGTCATTACCCATATCATGCGCTGGTATCACCCGATCTTTGTTTGCTCCTGCCCCAGCTCGCACATTGACGCCTCGATTCATGATACTTGGAAGGCACACTCACGATATACTCCGAAACGGTCAGTCACACACGACAAGAGGGAAAGCGTGAAGAATGAGACAGAAGTAACCTACGTCACGATCCTTTGAAGCATAAAACGTCTCAGAAGATGATGGCCCCCAGTTCGATCCGACTTTTCTTCTTCAACAATCATGCCGACTATATATACATTGCCTCTCGCGCGATGGATATTGTCCTCGTGGACGTCCGAAACGGTCACCATCCTGCCGGGCCATTGCCTGATTATGAGCTGCTGGTCGGAATATACGGTCTATGCACCTCGTGCAAGTCTGGTAGATTGCACCTCGCCGTAAGACCGGAAACCAACATCGTCGTCCAGCACCACTTTTCGTGGTCTGGCAGGTCTGGCAAGTCTTCTGGAATTCCGCCCGCACATCTTTGGTGGGGTAAGTCAAGTCTTTTGCGAAGTTATGATGAGCTCCTATTGCACTTGTTTGAAGGTCTATTAATAGTCGCTGACTTCCAGGAGAAACGTGTCAATACCCTTAGACCTCACCAGCACTCACGGTAATGGGGTTTTCCACCAAAATACCAGCAATGGAGTTGAGGGTACATTGGAGATCGCCAACAACCTTTCACTATGGGTCGGTCAGCTCGACGCGAAAAACCCTGGGGTGGGGGGTTGGGGCTACTTCTTCTCTCTGGAGTCACAACATCAACTCAATCCTCACTCTGGCTCCTTCGCCGAGTTCCACGAGGTCCTTTGACGATATAGGTCGAACTCCTCTTGGTTTACTTTCTTCAAAACAACATACACATCTCACTCGCCGCACTTTGATCTGGACAGGGTTAACGAGTTGACGGCGTTGAAACAGCGACGTCTACGGCTCAGTACGCCTTGGGGGTGTATTGAATTCAAATGTAAGGGATACATCGGAGGTTGCTGTAGATTAATGTTCGACCCAGAGCCCTCCCCAAGTGAAGTGCCAGAGCATGATCAAAAGAACACCATGATAACGGATCTTGACGATGAAATACCCACCCCCCAGAGTGTGCCTCTCCCTTTGGGAATGCTTCTCCCTTCTCACCTGTGGCACGCCTCCCTCGAGGTACGGAACCTGAATGAAGAACCTAAGATACCTGGCTACACAACTAGTAGATCCAACTTGATCATTACCTACGTCAACCCCAGCCCATATCAATCAGGTCCCCACTGCGATCCGAATTCATCAACTTACGAGTAAAAAAGTAAATACTTGCCCAATCTAATCCGTAGTATCGTAAAACCTTAAACTCTAGTGCAGCGGGGCTCAGGCTCGATTGAGCTTAGTCAGGTACGAGTGCGATGCTAGCGCCAGATCTAAGAACGATTGCCGCCGCTAACGTCGATCTAGGAACAGTGAGTACATACATAAGGTACCTAATCCATACCTCCTACCAGGTACCAGGTAAGTACATCCTAAAGTACTACTGCCGGGTAGGTAGCCGAATCGGAGCCAGCTTCATGATTTATATGCTTCGAGGGGAGGGCTTTTTTTTCTGGAAACAAGGATTTTGGTGCACCTGGTTGAAGAGGCCGTTTTCACCATTTTTGTTCGGTCTACGAATTACAAAGTCACAGCCGGGCTTATTCAGGGCGAGGACGCAAGAATTCACGGGAAGAGCACAGGCATTTTCGAATATGGGTTCCACATAATTGTGGTAAAAACACTTGTTTATTCGTGAGAATGATTCTGCCCATCTCTATCCATTTACTCGTTGTTCGGACTGCTGAATATACACATGTGGATGTGGACTGGGAGACATTGTGATGCGGTGAAGGCCGAAGACGAAAGTTCGTGTATGTGCGTGGAACAGCTTCGATGTTCTAAGGCAAGCCTGCCGAAAGCAATTTGCTAATTTTTGTGCCGTGGATGAATCAGTAAACGCAGGTCTGGAGTATTATCTGCTCGTCCCTGAGGAAGTCCATCGAACAGGACTATAGCTAGCCATATCATATCCCGGCGCTTTTGACGCCGAACGCAATGATAGCATTCGCTACGGTTTTGACATCTTCCGGCTTGAACACAACACGATGCGGACCAGGCCAACTGATGACCTTGGCTTGGTGGTGATTCATGTAGTCGGTATACAAATCAAGGTGCAATGGCAAGCTCGGGTCCTCGTAGCCGTGGACATGCAGGGTCGGCAGGTCGAGGACGTGCTCCCATGTGGTGAGCTGCAGTTGGTCGGGATCCTCTTTAAGGTCGATCTCGCTCAGTTCGCAGAGCATGGGCGACGAGACGAAGCCCGGCTCGAGGTTCACGATGGGCGCGCGACCCGCCATGACGATGGCGAACTTCCAGTCTTCGAAGATGCCGATGTCAGGAACTTCGTCGCCGTTCTTACGACGACGCGCGCGATTCTGTTGCCGTAGAAGAAGGCTCGCGGCGAGCTTGGCGCCTTGGCTGAAGCCCAGGATACCGACCCAAGGGCCGTTGGCACCCTTCGCGTCGTCGGCGTCCATGGCGGATTTCAGGGCGGCGTCGATGTCTTTGACGGCTTGGTGCGGGTCCAGGGATTCGTGGGATGGAAGCCAGCGCAGCCACCGCTTGAACGGGCCTTCGCCGGCGTAGACGGCGGCAACTTCAGGACCCGGCGAGGCGAGGTAGGGTGCTTCGGCATAAACGAAGCGGAAACGGGACATCAGGGCCCTCGAGAGAGCGCGGCATTGGGAGCGGAAAATGCGCGCGTTGGTACCGCCGCCGTGAAGGCAGAGCATGCGTGGGAGGTTGATAGTTTCGAGTGAATCGGCCATGATGGATGGTGATTGGGGAGGGAATTGAGAGTTAACGATGATGTGATTGTATGGATGCGAGATGTTCTAGACAAGAACTTGGCGGGTCTTATTTCGAAGTGAGTGGTGTGTTTCTGTTAGAGGTAGGCTGGTAGCTGAGTGCTGTGTCGCAAGGGGATCTGGACAGAGCACTGAGGTGGGCGGCTTTTATAAGGATGTCACGAGAGAATGGGACAATGGAAGCAACAATAGAGCTGTGAACAACAAAGTTATTGTACACTTTCCATTGAAAACCGAACTCAAAGCAACGTGAATGAAAGAGTTGGTAAGGAGAACTCTGGGGGTGCGAGAAGGTCTGTTCTTCTACTGTTCTTACTTGTATTACCTACCTAGGTAAGTTACGAACTCGGAGCCCCACCGATCTCACATGTTAACAGACTTTTTGTTTAGACAAAGAGACAGGCACCAGGGATTGACCGGACCCAATCGCTCTTTTTCCTCCTCTGTTCAGCAAACAGAAATAGAAAGACCTGATAGATTAGGTTAAATAGACCTAGGTTGGTAGGTAGCTTTCTCGGACTTCGCCATCCTGCATTGTATGACCTTACTAAGCAGGACATCGGGTGTTGAGACTCGAGCATTTGTGTGCCACTTCAGTACATACCTACCTAGGCATCTCTAACACACATCAATCAAGGCCACTTAATAGAATACATTAACTTTTGTTCTCCTTATTCCTCCGCATATCTTCTTGACCGTGGCATGCACTCAAATCTATCCCTTTTCAGTGCAGGCCTGCCAAGTCGGCGATGACGTACAATCCGTATGCGAGTCGCATCAAAATGCGGTACTTCGGACGACCGTACGGATAGACGGGCAGGAGAGACAGGTACATTCGCTCCTAGTACATCATACACCGACGTCAGTTTCTTGGGTGGGTGCACCGTGCCGATGCTGCGTCTTCAAGCAAGTTTAGAATTGCGATTGTATCTCGGATTCGTGTTTAGATTGTGCTAGTTGTGTGCTCCGTTTTCCGTCGTTGCGGTATCTTCGGGGCGTGGAAATACTGCAGCAGCAATTCTGCGGATTTTGCGATGTCTGCGTTTTTTCATCTTCCCTTTAAGGAGCTCCTCAAGACTCGCATCATGTGTCCCATTGTAGACCCAGCAATATCTGCTAGACCTGGCTACACTCCAGCCAACGAAGCCAGGGGTCAGCATGAAGGTATCAAGTAGATGGTACTGGTCTCTATTCGCTGGCACAGGACGTCTTCTACTTTTCAGCAGTGGCCCTTCCGGATCAAGAAAAGCATCTGTCACAGGCTCTAAATCTCTGTAATTTTGGTGCGAGTACCCCTGCCGGTTGGCGGTTAAACGACGTATTGATCTTGTAGTCGAATCAAGGTGAGCTTGTAGGATGCAAGCATACCAGAGAGGACTGCCGACGGCCTTATTCACAATTATTGCGTGAGCGTCGGCGAGGCGCTTGTTCCAGTCTGGCATATTCAGGTCTCTCCGTGGAACAACCGGAATGGGTAGGCCATTGTCCATGCGATTTTGCCAATAGGCGAAGTCGACAGCAACGGCGAGGTAAATCCATCTGAAGATGCACATAGTGCACGGACAGACTTCAGTGTAATCCGGACGACCGATTTGTTGATAAATCATCAGGTGCCGAGCTATGCGATCGCGATGTGTTGGATGTCGCAGGGCATCATGGTAGATGGAGGGGACAGTTCTGGACGGCACCGGCGCTGGAAAGGACTTCATTAAAAATGAATAGCGCCACTGAGCCACGGCCCTGGCGATCTGGGCGTCATTTTCGGTGATGAAGGTGTAGAAAGACTTGCTAGCCCGTTTCAATCTGAATAGATCGCTCGGTCTGAGGAGAGCAAGAATCGCAAATGCGATCTCATATGGCACGATGCTCAGGAAGCCGGCGGGGGAAGGCTGCGCCATCACGATCTCCTTCTTCTTCTTCTTTTTCTTCTGCTTTCTACAGGCTCGTTCTGTGCGCCTAGAAGGAAGAACGGTCAGGCTTTTTGTCTTGTCCTCTAGCTCTCGCGGGTCATCGTCTGCAGATAGATCGGGTTTTATACTACGGACTCTCGACGTTGCTTGGCTCAGAGTTTAGTTAACGGCGATGGCTTGAACTTTGCGAAGACAGTTCGAGTTTCAAGTTGACTATCAGTACTGAGAGCATGCAGATGGTGATCCAGTTAGAATGGAGGTGGTGCAGAGAGAATGCAGGTGATGCGGTGCAGATGCAAGTGACAGGTACGCTTGTCCATAAGGTTGACTGTTTCAGAGGTACGTAGTGAGTTGTTAAAGTGGCAGTCACGGAGAGGGGCACCTGCACTGAATACATTACGGAGGAAGCAGCATTGCGTACGGCTATACTCCTACTAGCAAGTACGTAGACGAACTTATGTCGCACCTTCCTTTCTACAACTGAAATCTGATATTCGCGGGTTGTTGTTCTGGTCGAGTATTACAAACTATATATTATGCATATAACCGAAGCCTCAGCACAGTGTCTTCCTATAAAGATAAACATGCAGGTGCATAAGGTTGCCTGCTCATGAATGCATCTATCCCATGATCCTCCTGAAGTTACCTAAAGTAAACAATTATTATTGTATAGCGAGTATGACAGTGCCGGGTTAGCGTATGGAACACTTCATAAGGTTGCGCGTGAGAAATCTGCTCACGTCTACATACTTTCCTTTCCTGAATTGCACCACACTAATAAGTCACGGAACTCCCGTCTCTCATGTATCTTGACCATTCCATCTGCGACTTGTGAGTATGGATCATCATGAAGGCCTCGGCGAACCGGAGTTTGACACCGGTGAACTCACGCTGAACAACTCCCAAAAACGTCCTCGTTTTCGGGTATGGCTTGTACTTGTACTTCTGCTCCTGATCAACGTTACCAATGGTATATCGAATATCCCGCTGAACCGGCTTCTGGAGAGACGTCTCTGTCGAGCCTATTATGCCACCGACCACGATCCCGATGAGGAGCTGTGCAAGGTAGATAGCGTGCAGCAAGCCCTGGCTTGGATCATGGGCGGGGTTGAGACTTTATGGATTGTTGGTGGTAAGTGAGAGTCATCACACGAGGCACCTGATCCTCTATGCCTGAAAATCCACCACGTTTCGCTCTTTATTTGACAGTGCCGAAGCTCACCTCATGTTCAAGATTTCGTAATGACGCTGCCACTCACGTTTCTCTCCGAGCGATACGGTCGCAAGAGAATCTTGTTGTTGAATCTTATACCGCGTCTATTCATGCTCTTCTGGGCCTTAAGTATTGCCTATTTCGAAGACTATCTGCCGCCGCGAGCTGCAATCGCAGGTGCTGCACTTTCTGTGCTGGGCGGCGACACTGTATTCAATTCTCTCGTATACGGACTCGCCGCGAGAATCACAGAGGATGGCACAACCCGGTTCGTCTTGCCGAAACGATATTTCATGTGTTCTAAGCTGATGCCCTCTCACGTCTTAGAGCTATCTACTTTGGTAGGATGACAGCTTTGACGTCCGTAGTTGGCTTTTTAAGTCCGGCAATAGCGGCGGGAGCTATGACTTTACGATTGACACTCCCGTTCTGGCTGGGAATCGTCTTCCTCCTCCTAGCGTTTCCAGTCATATTATTACTGCCTACTGACCATGATACTAACTCAGTAGATGATACAAGTGAGGCGCGACGTCCGCTCATCTCTTCGCCCACTTTGAAGGCTCAAGGTTCTCATCGTCGTGTGCTTTCCTCTATAGCTGACCGCGTACATTCACTCGTCTCGGCCGTGGGGAATCTGCAACTCGCCTTGCTACTTGTATCGATGCTCCTCACCAATCTAGCAAGCGCAGATACGAAGCTCCTAGCCCAGTATATATCAAAGCGATATCATTGGACTTTTGCCTCGGCAGGATACCTTCTCTCGGCGAAAGCCATTGTCAATTTTGTCATCTTGACATTTGTGGTTCCGATTATTCTCACCGCCCAGGCTGCGACCAGATCCCAGTCTCTCTCCGACCGGGCCAACATCCGCTATGCCCGGTTTTGCCTGGTTTCATCCGTCTTCGGTGCCTTTGCTATTGGGGCCTCCGGCGTTATTTGGGAGCTAATCCCCAGTCTCCTGATATACGCCCTAGGCGTGCCGCTCTCCATTTTCACACTGTCGCTAGCAAATTCGCCGGCAATGTGGACGCGGACCCGAAGCAGCGGGGCCGGAACCGAGGCGAGTAACCCACAGAACCACGTGTTTTCCATTGTTATGATGGTGAAAACTCTGGGGTCGCTCGTCGGAGCGCCCTTGATGGCGGCAATCTGGTACTATGGCATTCAGTACTCTTTCTACGGCAGCCCGTACATTGCTTCTTCGCTCATATATCTCGCTGCGGGGGTTGTGGTTTGGAACATTCGCGTGGACTGAAGTTCTGAAGGCTGCGCATCCATATTCGGCATAGGTATTCTCACCAGATCGACAACCAGCACAGGCGCATTCATGCAATGGAGTAAATAGAATGAAATAGTCCCACCATGCGGAGGATGGCCCACGCTTTGAAACATGTTCGTGGCACGGCGAGTCGTATCATTCGCCCAGCTTGTTTTCCTTATTATCTTCTTTTTTCTGGCTTCCGACTGCCGTGTCCCGACAGTGGGTAGTACTCAGTGACTTTATCATGTTGCAGATTGCCCGCCATCCTGAAGTATCGTGTACAAGGAAAGCAGTGGCGGCAAGGTCGAGTTGGCACCGTACGGATCGTTGACTGGTACCTGCAGCGCCACATCACCGGCAGTGCATGCTTCACTGACATGTGTAGAAGCGACCTCTACTTAAACCTGGCGGCACGCAGGCAGGCTCGGTGACTTCCTCCATTCCACACTTGCCACCGTCAACCCAAAACAGAGTCACCGTCATAATAACAAGGCAAAACAAAACATCTTAACCACAACACATCCAGAGTCTTCTTACCGATAACTCTTCAATGGTCTAGTTCCAGTTAATACTACCTACTTATGACCACTTATACTTCACTGAATTCAGAATATTCCTCCATGGCTGGTCAACAACCGGTCGGCGAAGCAGCCAGTTACTACGATGCTCCCCCGGAGCCCGCCAACCCATACGGACAACCCCCGCCGCGACAGTACGATGCCGGGCCGTCAGAGTACGCGGAGAAGCCTATGTTCGACCAAGCATTCAAGCTAGAAAGGCCGAAATACAACGACCTCTGGGCTGCCATCCTCGTATGATGATCAACCCATCGCGTTTTAACACATAGTAGCAGATGCAAGCTGACCACAAGATCTTCAGTTCCTTCTTGTTTGCGCTGGCTTCGTTGCCATCTCGGGCCTTGCACTTCACGGCTACGGTACGGTTACTCTTTGAGTCCGAGTAGATATAAGCCAGCACCCATCCTTCCCTAGTATCATACTTCAGTCGACTTCGAAATATTAACCGTGGCTATCTCACTAATCCATTGATTGGTAGCTGCGGACAAAGGCGAGTTTGGCGATGGGATCTACGACTCGAATTCCCATGCTGGTTTGAACACCAACACCATTATCCTGTTCGCCTTTGTCCTGTTCGTTGCGGTCGTCCTGAGCTATAGCTACGTCCTCCTCGCGAGAACATTTCCACGCTCTTTTATCTGGATCACGGGTACGGGATGAGTCCGGAATAAGAAGGGCAAAGTGCGTTGCTAAGCAGTTCACAGGGATCCTAAATATTGTCTTCGGGCTAGTCACGGCGATTTACATGCTATATCGCCACTACTACTCAGGCGGCATCGTCTTCCTTATATTTGTTGCTTTTTGGATCTTTGCGTTCATCGTCAGTACTACTTCCCAGCCTTTGCGCTGTCATAAGCTCACTTGTTATAGACTTGGATTCCCCGTATCCCATTCAGTGCGCTCATGCTGAAGACCGCTGTAGATGTGTCCAGGCATTACGGCCATGTGTTTTTGGTCAGCTTCTTGGCTGGAATGATTGGAGCTGCCTTTGCTGCGTACTATTCCGTGACACTGGTCGCCGTATACGCGAAATACAGCCCGGCTGGTGGTAATCCTGCTTGTTCTACTGCCGGCGGTGGTTGTAGCAATGGCAAAGTCATTGGGCTGTTGGTTTTCATCACGTTCGCTTCTTATGTGAGTTCTCATTCTGTTTTCTGTGCGGCATTGTCAGACACGCCTATCTGTGATTCATGGACGGTCATGAGACCTTGGTAGCATGTTTCCCCGAACATACGATACGCCTCCCGAGTCCCATGAATGATCGTTACTGACTGAGCTGGTTTCATCTAGTGGATCTCAGAAGTCATCAAGAACGTGACACATACTACAATCTCAGGAGTCTTCGGGTCATGGTACTTCTTCAATTCTGCCGAGCGACCACAGGCCGTCACCAGGGGCGCATTGAAGCGCTCTCTCACCTACTCTTTTGGTTCAATCTCATTCGGATCTCTGGTCGTGGCCCTAATCAACTTCCTCCGCCAGATCTGCTCGATCGCCCAGAAAAACGAAATGGCCGAGGGAAACATAATCGGTTCTATCATGTATCTCATCCTCGGTTGTATCATCTCCATCCTAGACTGGGCCGTCCAGTTCCTGAATCGATATGCCTTTTCGTACATCGCTTTGTACGGCAAGCCTTACCTTGCGGCTGCGAAGGACACCTGGAACATGATCAAGCAACGCGGTATTGATGCTTTGATCAACGAATGTTTGCTGGGCTCCGTGTTCTCCATGGGCGCGACTTTTGTCGGATTCGCATGCGCTTTGCTGGCGCATTTATACCTCGTATGTATCCTCGCTGGCTCGCACAAGATGTAGAGAATGCGATACTCACACTTCTGTTTCTAGGAATTCACGAATCCATCCTACAATTCCGACGGCTCCTATACACCTGGTTAGTGCAGATATCAAGAATGAGCATGCAGTTGATATATGCTAATTTCTTCACGCAGTGGTCGACGCATTCGCGTTTCTCATCGGCCTGCAGATCTGCAACATCTTCACGACGCCCCTGAGCAGCGGCATCGATACGATCTTCGTGGCGGCGGCTTGGGATCCGACGAGGCTGATGCAGAATCATGCGGACTTGTACGATGCGATGGTTCGGGTCTACCCGCAAGTGCAGCAGGCTATCCATGCCTGAGTCCAAACACCTTTTGATAGCCAGTGGTCCTCGAGTGAGGTGCTTATGATCCTGTTGGCATTTATGGGCGAGATGACTGGTATCGTGATGTAGTCAATATTCGTAATTGTTAATTCTAATGGCGTCCGGTTCGCGGGGGGAGATGATGAGCGAACTGAAACTGGGAGGCTCGATAGTTTATAATGCAGACTTGCTTTTACAGCTGGATTTGCCCTGCCCTACTCTGAAGTTTTAGCACTAGTCGTGAGATGTAGATGGGTTGAGAGTGTGATGTCCTGCAGGGATTCACAGGACGATATGCGTGATTATATGTTGGGGGAAGGTAAGTAAATACAATCAAGGTGTCTGGCCAATGTTGTTTTGAGCTCAGGGGTGACGTTGTCGCCATGGGGACAGCGGATGCTGAACTCCGGGGATCGGCTTCCATGTTCACCGGCGTCTACGAGAATTGAATTCGTTTTTGTATGTTAGGGATCAGCGTTGGTAGGATCTATTTGGAATTCCATCTCGGGTTGGGGGCCGGAGGATGCGATACGAGAGGTGAGGGTCACGGGAGGATGATGGTGCGATCGTGGGAAGATCTTCATACGAGATTCTTTGCTTTTCGTTGTAAACGGAGCGGGGATGATCACTGAGGCTATGTCTAGTATCTACAGCGGAGGATTGTGATATCGATGCGACACATACGGCTTCCCAACCCGGGTTGTATTGCCAATACGTCGTACCGATGCAGATCTCTCAGCTCACGGCGGCCAATAGGACATGCTGACATGCAGTGTGTCTACACGAAACGCGCGGGAGATTAAACGCCTGCATGCCGGCATGCATGATCCCGAGGGGTGGGTGGGAGCGCTTAGGGGTCGGTGGTACGTTACGGGCGACATCATTCGATTTCATTTCGTTCGCGTTTGTCTTTGCGATTTACTGACGGTTGCTATTTGGCAAGACAACAACAATTCACACGAATTCACATTTTGAACGAAAGTGCGGGAGAGAAGAACACAAACGGAGGAAGAAGACAAGACACGCAGGGGATATATACGATTATCATTGCAAAGAAAGGGGGAATCTCTCTTCTTCTTTCCCCCATCATCATCATATCATCATGACCTGACGGGAAATGTGTATCTCTTATTCTGTAAAGAAAATAAAGAATACAGTTTCCAGACAAAAAAAAAGGGTGAGAATATATAATACAAATAATATGTAGTATATATGTTTTTATAAATAAACTACCGTACCAGTAATTCCGTCCACAGCGGGGGTAAAGGGGTTATTGAGAGGGAAACCAGCCTTTTCAGTTGCCCGCACACAGATTAAAAGAACCCCTTCCCTCCGCGTTTCACACTACGATTCCCAACGTAAGGCCATATGCTTACAGGAGGAAGGCAGCGACGGCGGCACCGACGACACCGAAGGAGACGACGGTGCGGCCGGCAGCACCGGTGGGGATGATGCTGGGGCTGGGGGTGGCAGAGGGGTAGCCGGGGGCCGAGATGGTACCGGGAACGGTGGCCATGGTGGTGGGGTAGGTCTGGGTGGGGTAGGGAGCAGCCGGGGTGGTCACGGCGCTGCTGGGGGTCTCAGCAGGGTAGGTCTCAGCAGGGTAGGTAGCCGAGGAGACGGGAGCCACGCTGGAGGAGGAGGAGGGGACGGGCACGCTCGAAGCAGGGTAGCTGGAGGGGCCGACGACGGGGACGGAGGAAGAGGGCACAACAGCGGGGTAGCTGCTGGGGCTCTCAACGGGGGCAACGCTGCTGGAGGAGGCAGCGCTGGAGCTGGGGGTCACAGCAGGGTAGGTGGCGACGCTGCTGGAGCTGGGAGTAACAACGGGGACAACGCTGCTGGAGCTGGAGCTGGGGGTCTCAGCAGGGTAGGTAGCAACGCTGCTGGGAGTCTCAGCAGGGTAAGTAGCAACGCTGCTGGCGGGGGTCTCAGCAGGGTAGGTGGCGACGCTGCTGGAGCTGACGACGGGAGCAACCGACGAAGACTCAGCGACAGGGTAGCCGGGGGTGGTCTGGGGCTGGGCAGAGACCTGGGTGGTGCTGCTGAGGACGGGGTAACCACCGTTGACGGGGTAGGTGTCGTAGTTGGCGGCAGCAAGGCCAGCGAGAGCGAGGGCAACGGCAGCGGTACGCATCTTGATGGTTGTTGGTTTTGGTATTAGATATTACTCGTTAAAACGGTGTCGTTAATATTGATCTTGGTCTTGAGCGAAAGACTGTGGTTGAGTTGACAACGTTTATTCCCAAAAGCGAATGACTGGACTGTATCTACAGCTGATGTTGGTGAAGAAGGGAAAAGGAGGAGAAGAGCAGTCATGAGCTGGATCGAGTGATCACCTGCTTATATATCTTAGCGTTCCCATATTCCGCCCATATCCCATCTGCTCTGCCCCCCGGTCTGGTTCGATTGGTGGTGGCCTGGTCGAGCGAACGGGCCATTGGATGGCTTGCATGCTTGCCACAAAGGCCACAAAGAGGAAAAGCGAGATTTACGGAATACCGTATTGCACGGGCCCGCGGCAAGTACAGGCAGGTCTCCGGGACGGACGCAGCTCCCTTTGTTCAGCTCGTTCGACGAGGTGCATGTACCTGAGCGATACTCGCGTGCGGGCTTGCGGCGAATGTAACGTCTATACAACGTATCTTACGGCGCTAGAAATTAGTGCAGATTTGGCGGTTAGTGGCAAGAGAAAAGGGGATAGCGTCCGGTACATGGCTCTGCCCACCTGTCCCGTTGCGGCATAGCGCAGTCACCGTTTTGTCCTAGCGTGTCGTGGATCCCGACTAGGAAGAGCGTGTTGCCATTTTGGTGTGCAGCACAGTATCGACACGTGCGAGATCGTCTCTACAAGGCTTAGCCCAGACTGTGCACGCCCCACCGGCACATCCACCGGGGGATCCACTAGTACCGCAAAGTCCGGACTAGGACCGCCTATTATCGCCAGCGATGTGCTGTATGAGTGCTAGGGGCTCCGGCGTGGAGGTAGCGTTGATACCGGCTCACCCAGTTTCGGTCCAGTTTGGGGATTTTCAACACTACCTGCACTACCAGTGCTAGTGCAGATGTTTAGTGAGATTCGAGCCTCTCGCGACTGTGACGGCCCTTGTGACGGGCCCAGTCGAGCTGGTCAGCGGTGCTGCTAGTGAGCCCGCAACGGACCAATGATGGGGCTTTCTAGAATCCGTCGCCGGGGGTTGGACCGATGCCCTCGTGTCGCAGCAGGTGCGGACTGGGTCGCACTGTGTACTAGTGCAGGTGCTTTATCTGCACTACGTGCGCTAGCGCAGGTATAGTATTTCAGTTCTCGGCACTGTGTTATGCACGGTGCGCATAGGCGCTGCGCTGGACATGTCGCTATCTCTGGCGAAATATCGCGACTACGCTATCGAGACATGAACCGCCTGGTCTGCTGAGATAGGTAGTGAACAACCTCGTACATTACGAATTGACAAATGAGTGCGTGTTGCGATCCGTGATGTCAGAGCTGATACCTCATGCAGGTACGCGACGAAGTGCTGTACAGATACGGAATGATACCCCAAATTCTTCCCGTTCTCAGTGAAAGTGGGTCACACAGATCCTACGCTAATACATATCGGGTCTAGGGTCAGGTGGTTATGTAAAATGGATTATATTGCCATTCCACCACAACGATGATATCTTCGTTATGTTGTGTTTTTTACAGTATTCTGCTGTCTCCGAGTTGCCAGGGCTATCTCCAACTTGCCCGGCAGTGTCCAACGTGGCCGGAGGCATCGACATGCCCGGGGGTCTCCCTCCCGCATGAGATGCTTCCTTGCCCTGCCCGGGGGTCTCCAAACCTCCGGCAGTCGAGCTGATCATTACATTATATTAAACGATGGAATACAGGTCCAAATTACCCCCATCCAGCTATTCAACGAAGACAACGATTGGTATCCATAGACGGCACGGACGCGTTGCCAGACGTGTAGTTGAATCTGCTGCGTTGGTTAGATATTGACCAAAACACCGGAATAGGGGGAGGGCTGCCAGTTAACCAGGTGATCTGGCGATCCGAACGGCTAAACCTACATTTTAAGCATCCTGAATGTTGCCGGCCCTCCCTCCCAAGGAACAACTCCCGTTGCCACCTGCAAAAAGATTGACTCTCGAGATATAAACGCGACGCAGCACTTGCTGGTGTGTCACGCAACGTGACATCCTCGGCGTATGCCGTAAAAAAATGCAGTTTATATCCCTCTCAGCGCAGGGAGGCCAGCGAGTCTACACCTGGGATTTCACCAGGAGCAGGATCTCTTGCGAGATTTAGGCAACGTAGGGTTGTTGCCAGTGGGAAGGGACGGGGGCGACATCGATGGCATCGTCGCCGGGGGGGAGGTGGTGGTGGCGGCGGCATGGTATGCCACACTTGGTGAAACCACCGCATCATGGGCACCGCGTGCCCGTTGCTGTTCACGGTTAACTAACGAATGGATGGAAGAGAGCGGTTTGAACGTACTATGAGGCCCGGAGGCTCTCAACTTCGACCTGCAGGGCGTTCATAGCATCCTGCTGTCTCCGCGAGACTTCCTTCTGGGCTTCCATGGCCTCCAGGAGAGATTTTATCCTCTCCTGTTGACCATCGAGGTCCTGCCTCAAACGGCGCGTGGCTATCTCCACGTTGGGGCGGTTCCCTCGCGGCCTCATGTTGACATACCTCAACCGCTTCTTGTCCATGAGCATCAGACTGTCATCCAACGCTCCCTCCTCATCATCAGCCATAACGACGTCAGAATCAGAGGACGGGGAGGCAGGGGGAGGGTCGGCCGCAGAGGCGGGCGCGGGAGTCTGGGGGGCGGGCGGAGGGGTCTGGGGGGCAGGCGGCGGCGGCGGCGGCATGGTCTTGGGGGCGGCGGCATCACCTTTGGTCGACTGGGACCGGGTGTTGTACCGATGAGAGGCCTTCTCAAGTTCAGGCGACATTGTGGATAACGGAGAAGAGCGAGATAACAACAAAAACGCGGTATCCGAGACGTAGAGTTGATGACAACGAGAGGCAAAGAGATCAGGCAGATGGAGTGTTTATAATCAAGCGTCGTAGGTAACGACGCCCTCAACGAATCTCCACATCACGCAGAGCCGTGGCCACCGCGCCGCCGACAGCGGTAGGAACTTTTGGACAACTGTTTGGCAAAAGCATCGATGTGCTACAGCAGAGGAGGCCATATCAGCCTCTTTTAAGACGTTTGACGCGTCGAGAGTGGTCTCTCTGTTGTTTTTTGTACGTTATCCTTATGCCTATTGTTGCCACGGCAGTCGTGCCAAACGACACCAGTTTCTGGTTCAAAACACAACCGTGATCTCACGCGTAATTCAGGGGCTGCCCAGACCAATAGGATCGTCACATTTGGCCTAAAAGTGGGTATTATTGCGCCCAACGTGTGTTGACTGCAGTTGTAGACGTTCTGGCAAAAAACAGCTGTTTTTTGCAGGAACTGTGCCATCTACAACATCTGCCACCCACAACACACAACCCCAGATGACCTGGTTCTGATACAGTATGGCACAGTTACTTAGTAAGTTATTCAGAGACACAAAGATCGTGGTTTTACTGCTAATGGTGTCGTATTACAGTGCCCATACGGAGAGGTGATGCCGGAATTGCAGCTTGGGCACATTATCTCCCAAATCACTCGAATCTGTGGCATCCTCTCCACAAGTCGACTTGCCAAGGCAATAGACTGTTTCATGTTCCAAATCTGAAGCCATCCTCGGGCTCGTTATCTCCTGTACCGGATGTCATATGCGTAACGGTATCATCCCCGTCAAGTTAACTGCCACGAGATATAGCCGGGGTCTGCGTATCTGCGTATGCAGAATACACGGGGTCCCCGGCATCCCCGGTTTGATTGTGGTCACTCCCAGCCATCTCTTGGTCACCCTCGCCATCGAATCGACCCTCCGGAGGTCGCTCCTGAGCTGGCCGGGCGGCGTCATCATCTTCTAGGCGGCGAATGAGCTGTTCTTTGTTGCCGCTGACCCGAAGACCACGTTCCCTGCACATCTCCTTCAATGTCCTGTACAGAAGCGTACGATAACTATTGGGCGGCAGTCCCAAAGCCTCCATCCTAGTGATGAACTCTTCGTCCACACCCCCACGACTGGCAGAGGCTTCTGCTACGTTGTTGTTGTTGTTCCGAAGGGCAGGTGGACGATACCAGTCATCCACATCCAGCTTCAGCTTGGCGGAGTCTATACCCTTGATGCTAATTAGATGATCCTCCCGGCCGTCGGGATGGATGGAGATGCCTGTTTTTTTGAACAGATCTGCAACCATCGACCTGTTCGCCGCGCTGAAGGCACGCTGCCAGGCCCGAGCGACGACGTGGGTGGTCATAACTCTTCTATCACGAAGAGTCCAGCGCTCGGGCGTAGTGCCAAGCTCATCAAGTTCATCAATGTACAATTCGGTCTCTTCGCGAAGCCACTTTTTGAAGGGTCCGTTGAAGCCCACATCTAAAGGTTGAAGGTAACCTGTGAGGCCCGCCGGTATCATCGCCGCGGTGATCTTGTTGTCCTTAAGAACTTCCTGTATATTGGGCGTCTTGTGAAAGCTAGCCACATCGATGACTAGAAGACATTCGCGACCTTCTGTATACGCTGCCAGCCTCGTTCTGATCCACTCTTCAAATAGGGCTTCATTATTGTAAGCCGTATCGTTGAATTTGACCTCGACGCCAGTGTGATATAGGTCACCTTCTCTGGATAGAACGGTTCCTTTGCCGTGGAATATGATTATAGGTTTCAAAAGTTCAACATATGACCCATCGCCGACTAGAGTCAAGATGAGGGTGGCTTGCCTCTTGGACCACCCACTCCTCTCTGACCTGCCCTGAACGGAGATGGCACCCTTATGCTCATACGTGAAGCCATCGAGGAATTCAAAGGGCATAGGGGTCTCGTCAAGGTTTACGATGAGATGAGGCGGAAATCTTTGAAGGCTTAGTCCTTCAACGGGGTCACTCATCATGGCGACGTTCCTCCACACCTCCGTTCGGGAGTTGCGCCTGATAAACTGAAGGAAGTCATTGGTAGATGTCACGATTTCCTCCGGGATCTTTGTGGACGCGTGGGTGATCCGGCGAAGCGATATTTGGTATCGTTTCAGGAAGCCTCTGAACCAACCGTTAGAAAACACGAAGCGGCCACGGTTAGGATAGAGGCTGGCATATAAAGCCGCAGCCCTGCGCCGAAACCAGGTTCGTTGGATTAAACGACGATTCTCCCGCGCAGAACAGAACTCTTTATATAATCTAACCTCCAGGGCCGGCCACCGGGGGTTATATCTCGGGGCACGACGATGTCCCTGCAGGATTTGGTGCCGTTTTGACCACCAACTCTGGACCGTGCCCCAACTCTTGATTCCAAAGTGCGCTGCAGCTTCCCTTAGAAATGGGCGGCGGAATCCATCTTCAACAGGGGAATCTCCCGAAACCCTGGCGGCGAAGAGATCAGACAGGTCAGGGCGAAGGGGGATACGATGATTCTCTAGATACAGCAAGACTTCGATCTTGCGCTGCCGAGAATATGTTCTGTTTATACGTGTGATGGCGCCAGGGGGGGCTTGGTATCCGGAGCGTGCCAACGGTCTGGGATCCGGGCCTGGCAGCCTCCTGGGTGGTGGCCTTTCGGATGGCGGCCGGGTCAACACCGCGGAAGTGATCGCTGACATCGTCAGTTTCAGCCTAGGAGACCATCAGTCAGAGAGGATATCGCAGATTTGAACGCTGTATCGTTGAGAGAAGGGTTGCAGGGCTATACAATGGGTCTAAGTGACCAATGCAGATTTGTGGAATCTAATCTGCACCCGTGATGCATGAAATTCGGAGATTTAGTAGGGTATAATACATACAATTATATCCCATCTAAACAAGAACAGCTTACGACAAACGACGACAATGTTGATGAACGACCGCTCTGCTCAAAACCGACGGATTTGAGGCGGTCGGCGCTGCTAGAAGTGCAACTTGGCAGGTTGTAGCCTGGGGGTTGAGATTTTGCAACCATTGCAACTTGGGCAAGTTGTGATCTCGCCATCTGCTGGCCATTTGGCGTATTTTGCCGATTTTCACCGCTGTCCCCTTTAGGCATAGCGGAAGGATTTATGGGGATTAAATCCCGCAGATCGATACCCGATATGGTTTAGCGAGGAGTTCCACTTTCACTGAGAACTGGGAGAACTTGGGGTATTCCGTTCTCAATTTCATTCCGTATGCCGTACGGATATGTAAGTGAATGCGCCACGCAGCCAGCCTCTGGCAGCAAGCAACAAGCAGCCCGGCAAGCCAGCAAGCGGTAATATTGTTTTTCTCCCGCTTTCACGAAATGCAATCATGCAGTGGTCATTAAATTCGTATCGTGGATTTATTAGTATCCGACATGTGCGGAAGACAAACGAGGAATCCTGTCAGTCCTGTTATGTGCTTACACGGCTCCATGTTTCCCCCCGTGATTCCACTATTGACCACACTACTGCAAGGTACGGAGCCTGTAGGAGTGGCGAGATGGCCATTCTGCAGGATCTCACCATTCCACGGTCTCTCCATCCGAGGAATCAGTGAGCAAACCAGAACAGCGCAAACCAAGGGAACAAGCAACAGCCAAGAAAACCCTGGGCCAGTTGCGCCCAATCTTAAATCTGGACCCAACTCGTGGGTCCCTTGGCGCGCCGCCGTACCAACGGCAGATCCTACCCCGATAGTGAAGCCCTTGGTGCTTTTCCCTCTGTTTCCGTACAAGTACTTCCCACTAAAACCAAAATACTATTCTCGGCCTGCCTCTCGGTCCCATTTGGGATTCGACGTTCCAAAAGTCTCATAACGACCTCGACTTTAGCCTTTAGGATTGTCCTGGATCTTCCTGATCGAGACTAGACCTCGGGCCGGCGCTAGGCCGCAACGAGTAGGCACTTTAGCCCTCCCCTGTCGGGATCAGCACTCTGAGCACTTCTGCCAATTACCCACCCCGCTTAGTCATCAGCTCCCCATGGCCGCTAAGGGCGACCAAGTGGTGCCAGCTCCATAGGCGCGGGTCCGAGGGACCAACCGGGTGTGACTTTATTTCGGGACACTGTACGATTTACATACGAGTACGGATTACTTTACGGATTACGGGCGTGCGAGCGTAACATCCATTGGGAAACTGCGACGTCCAGTCTCGTCTCGGTGATTATTAACCCTGACATATCGATATAGACCGATTAATGCCACCTCCCTTCTTCGTCAACGACGCATGGAATATATACCTTGAAATATTATATATATTTATTCTATAAGTAGTAGCACATGTCAGTCCAATACTCTATAATCCTTCGGTTTCATCAATCAGGCGTCGCCACACCGCCGCTCTGCTGAAACCCGCGTCGTCTCCCCTATCTCGCATCATCTTTCCCCGTTCGCAATCTGTAAGGTACCATCTGCCGTTGTTCCAATCATCCAGGTACGATATCCTTTCCCCGAGATCTGACTCGTCCATCATCTCGATTGCGCACATTCGGATGAATCATGTCTCGCCTCATTGCCATTACACATGGGCGTAGTAAGACGGCATGAAAGATCCTAATCAAAGGACCGTCAATGTCGATCTTTGCTTCCCCAGCGCGAACCAATCAATTCAGTGCGACGATCACTCTCAGACCATGGCACACACATAAAACATTGTCTTGTCTAGCCCGTGGAAAATGACTTGCCTGGCACTAGACTAAAGTAATGACGCGAATTAACGTCTTTGCATTGATGTTGAATTTCATGAGAATCCAAGATGAGCCAAAAGCTGGCGTGTGTCTTAATGAGAGAAAAAGAATCCACACTAATAAAGTGCCGACGCAATGCGACATGGCGCCATCCACTCTTTTTTTTTTCTATCTCGTCCCCCCATCCACGGTATGAATGAATCCGGTAGTTCACCGTCGCCCGTCTTAATCTTTCTATATTGGGTGTCGGAAAGAAAGAGAAAACGTGTTGCAGAAATGTCACACCTACACGCCCCCCTTGCCATCACCGAGTGCACTGTATTCGTAGCTACTAAACAAAAAACTACCGGGGGCGGGAAGAAAGAATGTTTAACCCTTCACCCCGGGCCCGGGGCAGAAGCAGAAACGAAACAAGCATCCATGCGGAATTAATTCGTTACAGATGCGGTAAAGCTGATACGGCGTAAAGACACTGTACGAAATGGGTCGACGATCCCCCGGTCGAAAAGGGTATAGTCGGTCCCTCTCGAGACGGGCTGAAAAAAATCGAGAGTCGAGAGAAGAAGACCGGACCTCTCGTCGCACGTGCGTCGGCGAAAATCATCGTCCCGTCCAATTTCACCATTTTTCTTTCCGCACCTGAATTCCGTTTGCTCCTCCTCACCACCGCTTTAGTCTTACCTTACTGCTCACCTCACGACGTGAAACGACGAGGTCCGTCCTTCCTTTCTTCAGCTAATTTACCTACCTCTTCTACCTGCCTATCAAATCAACTCCAGGTATGTAAATTCTAGAAGGGAAGAAGTTTCACGATGACTGCTTCATCGTAATTAGCGCCCGTCCGTCTGTTCGTCCGTAGGGAAAACAGCACAGATGGATATGTAATCCGCGTACCTTGCATGATAGTGCTCTGGTAAACAAAAATAGCAATAAATGTTTCAAAGCAAAAACGAACATTAATTTCGTGGCGTTTTCGTTTTGTTGATTCCCATTCGTTCATTCGTTGAAATTTCGTTCCAATTCATTACCGGGCAGATGTTATCGTTGAAGGTGAGTGAGTCAAATACCTACAACGTAGCCGGTGAAATTGCCGTTCTGTATCGAATGCGTGAGTTGAAGGAGTGCATCGGGAACCGTTTCCCACCTCACCTGACCTGACCTGACCTCGCGCCATCAAAAACACCACGATGCTACACAGGTACTTCCCGATCTACACGGCCAACGACAAACAGAGCACGCACACAGGCCCATGTAAACGGAACACTCCCCGACATCCCATTCATCCCATTCCAGTAAGTCCTCAACACGGAATCCCCTCCGTGCCGTATCAAGCCGTGAAGTCCAGTCCAGTCCAGCCCCTTCCTATCTTCCAGCACCTTCCTATCCGTATCTGCTGCCAGCATGTTCCTATCTCCCCAGCTCCCAGCTCCCAGTTCCCCAACTCCCAACCTCTCCGGTACAGTACGCAGGCCCACTGTACCAACAAGCTGTGACATGCCCTACATAAGTGCGTTGCCAACGGGCGGTGTGTGTCGTGTCTGGATTTCGTAAAATCAAGGGCTGGGCATGCGCCGCACCGCTGCGCCGGCCAGGCTTGGCCTGCTTTGGTCCCGTCCGAAAATCCCAGGAGCCCAATTCCCTGTTGTTCGCCGTCTGTACCTAACTGACTCGTTGCAACCTGGTGGTGGCCGCCCGTTCGTATTCACTCGACGACTCCTGCAAGCCCAAGAGGGAGTCTTTTTCTTGCTTACCGTTTGCCGATGTACGTAACAATTGATCATAGCTTTGTTCTGACCACCTACCTACGAGTACTACTCGTACCCATTTTACAGCCAACATCCTTCAACGACACGACCATAATCGTCATATTCAGTCATTTGCCATAGACAGGATCGCATAACAATGGAACACACGCTTCATACAAGGTAGGTAGGTTGTGGAATGAAAGGAATGCACTACTATCTTGGTATTTTATGCCCGTCGTCGGCTCCATGTCCAGATGACACAGTTGCATGGACCACGGATCCCAAAGCTCACTCTCTCTTTCTGATAAGTGTATTCCTTAACGAAGTTGTTCAAATTGACAAGAGAAACGGGTGATACAGGTGCCCGTCAGTTGTACAACAAATCTGTTAATCAATCAATCAATCGTCAATCACAATCCCTCAAAGCAACAAAACTCCAGGCTCCAGGTTCATCGTAGCAAACCGGCCCAACCCCAATCTACTAATCCATAGACGGTCTTCTTTTTTTCATTCCTACACTCCCAAGGAACCTCCCGGGCAAAACGAGTCGTTCATACGAAAGCGAAAGCTGCTCAAGAGAGCCGAGCATCGGCAAGGAAAGGCAGGTCATTCTACTTCTTTCCCTCGAAATAGAACTTGCCAATCCGCTCGCCGGCTTGTGGGCTGCTCAGGGCCGGAGCTTGACTGTCAACTTGTCCGAGTCGCTCCCGTACGATGCGCTCTGCGGCTTCACGAGACGCAGGTCCTCCAACACCTTCTCGAAGAGCGCTTGTTTGGTGCTGACCGGGCTGAATGGGGAGGGGTCCACGATTGGTCGTATCGACGAACACGTCGTCATCCGTCGTGCCGACATGTCCGCCGCCACCATCCATCGCAACTCCATCAACATATCGGGCAGCGCGCGTCTCGGCCATGGCAGATGAACTCACTGGTGTATCGCTGCCAGCAATGTCTCGCATTTCTCTATTTCTGAGCATCGCTTCCTGACTCAATCCCGAACTACTTCTCTCCAGGTTCCACACACCACTGCCAGCGCCTGGGTGCGGTCGTCGAATGTAAATAGGGCCACTAACTGTGCTGTTAGCACCCTCTCCGAAACCAACCAAACTGGCGTTGCCATCATCACTCATGCGATCGTCAAAACCGCTGACCGATCGGCTCGCCAAATCCTCGTCCATGGGATCGATAACACCCAAGGTGGAATCCACATCCATGGGTCGATAATTTGTGTCGGTGC
This sequence comes from Xylariaceae sp. X167, assembly GCA_028637775.1. NCBI lineage: Eukaryota > Fungi > Ascomycota > Sordariomycetes > Xylariales > Xylariaceae > Xylariaceae sp. X167. Next base: position 41,208 of record JAJFDK010000170.1, read on the forward strand.
TAAGGCCGTCTTCGTCAATGTCGGTAAGATCCGCTTCGAAGCGCTCACCGGGGTCCGTGGTTCGTGCACCGCTACTGCCTGTAGCGGAAGCCGTGCCAACGGTGCTCACTTTGGTAATAGCTGTGGGCTGGCCATTTGCATCGAAATAGGAAGGCGTCACAGCGGGAGATAGGTTGAAAACGAAGCCCGTAGACGTGGGTGTAGTCTGTGGGGAACCTGCATTGGGACCGTGTGATTGGCCCGGCGCGCGGAGCGTTGAGACACGTTCTAAGCCGGCAAGACGACTGATGCGATCGGCACGCTCGGCTTCGAGGCTGTTAGTAGACGGGTGATGAGCATGGCCTTTGGGACCGCCGAGAGCAAGGTGAGCATGGCCGCGGTGACCATCTTTGATGGCGGTGGTAGAGAGCGCTGATAGCGACGTAGTAGTGCTGGTCGGCGTACCACTGTGGTAAGAAACATCGATCTAGTCAGCTTTCCGGTGACTGTAGAGTATTTACAGACAATTGAGGAAGGGCAATAACGAACGGTGCTTCACTGGGAGTCTCCGCACGGGTCGGTGAAGGAGGCACGTTGATAAGCATCGGAGTGGACGGTGATTGCGACATGATTAGAGCTGGTTGGTTTGCGGTTGTTCTAATCAAATCGATGTTTTTCTCTCCCCTTTTCTGGGGCAGGTGAAGCGAGAATGATGGAGACGAACGGTCGTAGCAGAGTCCCAGCGTCGCGCGTGCTGAATGACCCGGGCTCGTATGTCGCACGTCAGAAGACCGTCAAAGCAGAGGATGGACTAGAGAGGAATAGAGAAGGTCGATCGACGGAGGTGGCAATAAGGCGAAGCTGCCGTTGCGTGTGTGAGTTGTCAATCAATGCACGTAGCCGGGGTCGATGCGCCTCGATTTGCCAGTCGGACGCAGAGGTGTTATCGACTGGATGGTCGACGCATGAGGTACCTACAGGTGGGTGTGTAGTATCGATGTTCTGCAATGCAGGATGTATGGAAAGACGGACAGATTGGTAGCAGTAGTAAGTAAGAGGATGGATAGGTGGAAGGGTGGATGAGTGGGAGTGGTAGAAGGAATGAATAGGTGGATGGACGGAGGGATTCAATGGAGAGGATGAAACGAGCAAACAAAAGGCGTACAGTACAAGCTCTCAGCGCTCTATCTAAGCCAGCGGTAGGGAAGGGAGCAGAAACGCGTGGTGGTGGTTTCCATGTGTGTGTGCGTCCTGCCTGCTGTTCGTTGCCTGAGGTAAGGCAAGTACGCTCGCTCATTCGGGTACCTATCAATGAAGTATTTCAAGCTGTTGGTATGGCGGTTAACTATGCTGACTCTACGGCAATGTCTACCTGAAGCTCGAGTATAGTCACCTAGATCCGTCACTTTCTTCTGCTGCCTGGAGTCACAACCTTCACCAAATCTGGCAGGCAAGGTGACAGGTAGGCAGGTACCGTGGGCAGGTACCCTCGTCACATCGCCCGAGGAACCCACCTATGACGTAGCCCCTACTGTAGCACGCACTTTACGCCAAACAAGTTGGTTCGAGTGCGGGGTTCCAGGACGGGTCAGGTCACGCAGGCAGTGGCAACTTACCGTAAATTCAACACCATAAAGTACGGATTGCGGTCGCGTTCTAATTGTTCAGCTAAGGGCAGTCAGACAACAAAGTTGATGTGATTCGCGAGGGCTCTCTAATAAGATCTCACGACAAACTCGTCAGTTGTTTCCATGGTAAATCAGGTTCGAAACAGTCAAGGCTTGAGGAATATCACAGCTGAGACCCAGTTCAAGGTAATGATGCGGATTAAGTTTCAACGACGTAAGGTAACGGGAAACACGATACGGTGGAAATAACTTGTTGGGAGTTTTACGGATTACGGATTACTGACACGGAGAATTGTAATATGAGATGCCGGAAATCGGGTGAATCGATCGAGTCCAGTCGATTCGACCATGTGCACTAGTACCTGACTCTACGGATTTGCCGTGTGCGCCATTCATCATCCGTTGCAAGCATCCATCGCCGTGTTACTTTGCGTCATCCTGTTCTGCCCATTCATCCCATGATCAATCCGCTGTCGTACGTGCCTCCTCACAACAGCACTCAGTGACTCTACACTTCGCCGGGCGTGAAGTCCACCACCTGGATCCTGCTGAGCTGTGGTTTCAACGTCGTGATGACATCGTGATGAGCAGGATCCTTCTGGACATAGTACTCTCTGTCCTCCTTGTTCTCGAACATGGAGATCGCGACGTGCGTAACGCCGTCCTGCTATAAGTCAACTTCCACTGCTTGTAGTTGATGAGGTGTCGTGGTGGAAACACACATTACGACCTTCGACGCTGTTCTCCTTGCCTACGCCCAACACCTTGAGGTATGGCTTCTGGGTGGTGGGATGTAGGCAGTTGTCGCCGAGAGCACGTATCTTGTCGCAGGACTACCGGAACATGATCAGTCAATCAAATCTTCGCAGGCACTGTATCAACTCCTTGAAGCCCAGGCATCAACTCACAGCTTTGATCTCTTCCTGCGACAGCGTCCCCTTGAAGGTTATGAGGAGAACGTGATAGAAAACCATTCTGGGCAACTGTTTCCTGCAATTCAGATACACTCAAGGGTGAGGCTGCAAGCAAGAGCAAATACAAAAAGGCAAAGGCGGGGGTTGAGCGGTTTATGTCCATCACGCCACCTTCGCATCTCCGCCTTTAAGCTTCAGACAGACAGATCCGATGCTGCCGACGTCACTGTCCGAGACTGAAATGTCTCGGAGGCTGTCAACACACCGAAAGGCGCGCAGACAACTTGCATGAGTACTTGGGAAGCGAACCTTAACGGGCTCTTCATTACTCGGACACGAGGGTCATGGCCGAGTCCATGAGGACTTGTCGTTCTTTGATGGAGGACTCCTTCGGTTTGTCTTCGCATTTCTCAAGTGAATCGGCATGCAGGCGTCCAGATTTGGACAGAGTCGAAACCTTTGCTTTCAACACTTACCGTTGAGTAATCAGGAATGAACGACCTCCTCTATGATTCAGCTTGATGCGACATAGGGTCGCCTGATCTCCATGTGAGGGGAGCAAAGTTCGGAGCCACTTTTGACAGCAACTCACCTTCACGTACCATCCCGGTTGCCGATCACTTCAATGAATGTGACAATGTCACCGAGCATGCAACCTGAGACTATACCAAGAATCACGCGTATCCCCTCAGTATTAATAGATAGACGTCCTACTTCTCATTCTTAATTCTTCGCTTCGGCTCATATCATACGAGCACATTCCTAACTCGAGTCTGCAATAGCCACAACTCCTGGCGCTCTTCCTCACGAAGGCACGGAAACAAAATCAACTCGAAACAGTACCGAAACCATGGAGGCATTCTTCGTTCCGTACCACTTGGGGCTATACCATGTTGACCGTAGGCGGAATCCTCAACCCCAAGCCAACTCTCAACCAGAGCCTTATCGAGCACCTCGGCCTCGACGCTCCCCAGAGCCAAGTAGTTTAACCTTTCCTACACGTTCCTCCGTGAAAGGAGGATCGGAGCCCGATGAAGCGAGAACAAGCCAGGAAAGTTCGCGAAGTCCTCGAGGCAAAGGAAGTCGATTGAGAAAACTCTTGCGGCATCTTTTCCGGTTTAAATCGAATCGCGGTTGAAAAGGCATTGGTAGGCCGTCTCCGGAGTCAGGCCAGGCCGACTGGAGGCATCGGCATCTTTTTGACGTTTCACACACATTCCAACTTCCAAGCCCGTGAGCTCATGATCACAAATCTTCAATTTTTCGAGTCAGAAGCCGTTATAATCATATAATGAGCGACGATGTCATCCGATTCAGACCTGAATATGTCAACTACCTACCTAGCACGACCCGCCAGCCAAACGTGGGGCCCCGCCAACCCCAGAGTTCTCAAGAAGCAGAAATGTGGGATGGTGATGCCGAGTACCGAGTAATGACACTGCAGATAGGTATTCCGCAAATTATCAGACGACAGAAATGGGACTAGGCGACGATCCCTCACCTCTCATTCAGGAAACGTCGCGGACAGGGGTCGTGGGTCACCCCGCAAAGAAACTCATAGTTTCATCCCATCACACAGACAGGGACGAAGTCCCATGCGCATCTCCTAGAAGACGAAATTCAGAGTCAGTCGTACGCGCTTTAGGTATCATTCGATGAGAATGAGATCAACCCAGATACGCGACTTACCAGTTCATGTTGGTATTGAGAAGATCGGCAACACATAAAAGACGCACATTAGCCGCATAAACCAACTAAGAGTACTTACTAGCCGATCATTATTTAAATAGAGAGTGGACACACTCGCGTCATCAACCATGTCGTCGCACCAACGAATTGCTTGCCTACGAAGTAGGTTGCCGTGCCCATCAGACAGACCCATACCCCTTTCGTACTTAGTCTTATGTGCAGATCCCGATTTGATCCCATCACTCTCATCACATTCCGTCTGCTATTCATCTTTCTCACACATGGGATCTCTTTTTCGCTGTAATCCGTACACATTCTATTCCTATGAGTGAGTCACTCCGTATATATTCGAGGGAGAAAGAGATCCAGAACCGGAGATAAACACGGAAAATGGAATCTTGACCTGCATGCATATGACCTATCGCCGAAAGACCCCTGAATGGATGGGCCCGCGGAGACTGGGGAACTGGGGTGGTAGCCCGTGTGGTCCCCGAAGGCCCCTGTAAGTGTCCACTAGGTTGCCGGGCCCACACGGTTGGGTCGAACCCGAACGGCGAAGTGTGGAACCCGGTCCCCGGTCAGGGTGACTACTGGCTAACATCTGGAGACAGGTACTCGAATAACATCGCGACGGCATCACGAGTTGAACAAACGAGACGATGATGCTATGTTGATAGGAAGCAGATGATTGATGTAGGTATTGGGTGAGCATGTGTCGGGCATGCGCCGTTACAGTATGGGGTTTGCTGACACGGTGGTGTAGTCATCATGCTTAGGTACGCACTTAGTAAGCGAAGCGACTTCACTCCACCACGAAGTGAGGATAATACGATTAAAACACACTGGCGATAGCTTCACTTGCGAAAGAAAACTTTTAAGTGAGGTGGGTCTGAGCACTTTTAGGTGTACCCAGACACAACTTGTTATGTGTATTAGGCACTGCCTCGTAAGCACTGAAGGGCCTAAGGGCGGTACCGACAACTATCTAAATGATCAACACCATTCAGATGAGATCGCTTCCAAGATATTACAGAAGAAAAAAAGAAAACAATGGATGAATAAATGTAGGGCGGACTCAGCGCGGACCAGGTGTATGACGAACACCATCGCAGTTGATATCATGACCCCTCAATCTGGTGTTTTTGTCTTGACTCAGTCCCATGAAAAGGGGCAAAGGCCATTGAGACCCATCGCCGGTCCGAAGACGTCGATGTAAGTATCGCGTTGCCGTGATACTAAATTCCCCCAGTTCCCCAAAAGAGCCGATCGCGGTCGTGAGGCAGCTATTCCGGTATCGCGTCGTTTGATACAGCAGTCTCTGGCAAGGTCGGGAGGCAGCCTATCGGGGTCGCGTGTCCCTTGACAGCAGCAGTCTCCTGGTCGGGAGGCGGCCCTCGGTATCCCGTCGAGTGATACAGCGGTCTCCAGGTCGATAGGCAGCTGTTCGGTGTCCCGTTGATTGACACAGCAGTCTCACGGTCGGGAGGCAGCCTATCG
>JAJFDK010000171.1:0-46886 GCA_028637775.1 Xylariaceae sp. X167
GCTGACTAAGAGCGATAGTGTAAGCAGGGAGGAGCTATGTAGTGCTAAACCTTACAAGGAAATTGCAGCCACGCGCTTACATACTCCCCAACGAATCTTTCTGGACGCTTCTCTTCTCACTTGGCGAGTTTCGGGTCGAGTCTCAGTCGAGTCAGTCAGACCACTGTGACTTCGAGTGTCCTTATGCGCCACACGAGCACTGCAGCTTTGCGTCATTGCGCCTCAATCCTCCGTGTTACCAGGCGATCTCCCGTGTCCGGTCCTATGGATAATCGGAGAGCAGTGTAGATCTTCTCACGGAGGTGACTCGAGGCTTTCAGGGCCTGCCGATTGATAGCCCAGACCCGGTAGTGGCAGGCTGGAGCGGCAGTCATTCCTCATTCGCTTTCAGCCACGAGGCTTTCCGGCGCCGTAGGTCGTTCTGGCGCACATCGAAGTCCGTCATCATCGTCTATGAGCCGCTTTCCACAGCGACGCCTGACTTTCCCGTTTCTTTCCATTTCATGGCACAGTCCGAGCCCGGAAGTACTCGGCGCGAGTGCCATCCTGGAGCATTACTACGTCCCGAATCTGGTGACAGAACGGTGAGCAAACTCAATGCACGAAAACCGAGGTCGTCCTGAACGCCCATGGGCCGTATGTCTATGCCAGGATGACCCCGTGCTATCAATAAACTCTCATGGTGCGCCGCCGGTGTTCCGGTGCCTGGTCGACCACGTGCTATAGGCGTTGGTCTTAAGCAGGTCGCCGATTGGCAGCGCGCACAGTGAAGCCAGAGGATCGCACTCTCGCCCATCCCAATCACGGCTCAGACTCGCCATGTTCCGGGAGATAGACTACCAGGCCTCAAGCCGGGATGAGAATTCTCCATGGCGCCGATCCGTTGCGAGATCTACTGATAAAGGTATATGAGAGGGTATGCAGGAATGCGAAAGATAAGTGAGATAAAACGCGAGCAGCAGGGCAGACTCGCAGACAACGAAATTCACGAAGCCGGGCTGCATGACCGTCCGGACTTTATCTCCCGCACGGTGCTCCGCTAGGGCTAATTCTGCTGGTGATTGGCATCTGCTAACCGAGTGTTGGCACCGCGATGGGCCGGCAACATCCTTCGGCTGCTAGTGTCTGTCAAGTAAAACTGCTCGTTATTTTTTAGCCTTCGCCTGCGCAGTACTTTCCAGTCCACAAGTCTACGAAAAACTGCGGATTACGGAATACGGACAATGTGTGGATATGGGGGCATGTAATCCGTACGGCCGTACAATACGGTACGGATGGACAGTCTACGGAATACCCAGTCTGCCCTCGCCCTACTGCTAGAGTAGATGCGCTCCTCCTCGTGATCAACCTAACAGACTGCCATAACCCATATATATTCTCACCTAGGGTCCCGCGTCGCTCGCCAGAGCTAACAATCTGCAACAATGAACTTGCCAACTCGGCGACCCAACCCGGCGACTTCGTCACATCTCACGGGCTTGTGGTGTCGCGAGTGAGCTGCTTCACAGAGTACGAGGTACAAGTTATGTGCACGAGCTCATCAGCAGGTGAGTGAGAGATTTCCATCTTTTTTACCTGTATCGTACACGAGAAAAAGACACGACACGACATATTTCAAGCGACCATGTGCATCGCATCTGCTGTTATTTGTTATTTTTACTGCGAACGCACACACACACACGCACACACGCACACATATACATATACATATATAAATCCCACGCCGCGCATTTTTCTGTTTTCTCATTTTAAACCCATTCGCAATCCCTTACCCTCTTCCCCTTCTTCCCTCCATCGCCAATTTCCCAAGGACTCGGTTACCCTCGAAGGATCGTCTGACATCTATTTTCATTTGCAGGGGGACTTCTGTAGTAGTGCAGCCGCAGCGCAGCGCAGCGAGTGAGTGCAGCGAGGGCCAGTGAGTGGTTCACCGGATGCACTGCGCTCTAAAGGGGGGGAAACAAGCCTAAGGTCTACCGAACGAACGACGTGACGACTAGGTAAATTAACTGAGCCGATCTTTCGCGTCCCATTGGTCATGATCCTTGTTTTGAAGCGCCAAGTTTACCTAGTTGGGCTCGTCAGGTACCCAGCGTCGCTGGATTTTAGTTGACTTTTCTCAAAACCTCGCCGGAAGCACCGTTTCTGAGTGATCCGATTTACTTACATACTTGTACGGTTATCCTGACGGAAACCTCCATTGGCGAACAGCCATGCCTCGGGGCTCTAGCAGCTGTATGCTTCCGCCGGCGCTCATGCCGCGCTCGTCGACAGGAATGCTTCGGCCCTCCGTCGCCGACTTGGAGGACGCGGCCATATCTCTGGTCCATCTGATGCAAGGTGTGCCCGGGCTCGCGAGCGTTCGACTGGCCCTTATTGGCGACCTGGCCGTTCAGAAGTACTTGGCACCGCCAGAACCATGCGAAGTACGTTCGAATATTGCAGCGCAACTGAATAGGCCCGAAGAAAGACTAACCCAGACCCTTCATTTCCAGAGCATTGAGTTCATCATCACGAAGTCGGTCTCACCCAGTCTGGTGAAAAAGACCCTTCTTTCGAATGGGCACATGACCATCTTTGAGAGATCCACGGCGATCTACTACCGACACCCAGCTGGCTGGGCAGTCGAGGTCAAGATCACGCCCGAATGGCTCCTACCTTACTTCCCTAGCTCCGGACAACTTCTCGCAGACGTTAGAAAGTTGCCGTATATTTCCCTCGTGGATCTTTTCATCTTCAAGGCCGACGCCTGCGGCCTTCACGAATCCGGCGCGGGTAGGCAGAAAGAGGCGCGCGACGCCTGCGCGCTCTTAGCGCTCGCATCGGAGCACTTCCCTCTGAAACTAGACGAGGACAGGCTCCAGAGAGTCGAGGAGGCTCTCGACACGCTTGTCGCATACTCACCCCCAGAAAACGACCGGCGATGGTGGGAGAGGCGCCTTGGTAAACAAGGTGAGAAGGGGCGGTCAGCACAGGAGATCCTTTCCGAACTGGGCGAAGGATTACGTCTCGACGAAGAAGAAAGCCGACGCGCGATGCGGAGACCGAGTCTCTTCTCCATCCACACCTGGGGCTCTGACTCCTCGACCTCCATCAGTCCCGTCTCGTCCATCTCCTCGCAGAACACCACGCCGCCGCCCCCTGCCCCTCCGACGATGACGCGCCCGCGGAAGATGAGCGTCAGCACGTTCCCGCGCCCGCGCAGACACACGCAGACCGCGGCGGACCAGCGATTCCGCGACCGATCGTTCTCGCCTGTGCAGCCGAGCTATCACGACGTACAGCAGATCCATGCCGAGCTGATGAGTACCGGGGGACGAAGCTCGCCCGGTATATCCCTGATGACATTTCCGGGCCGCGTGGGATGATACGAAGACACGATAACACAGAAAGCAGAGGGGGATATATCATATCGAACAAACACACGTGCTCTCATACACACCCACCACACACCATACCACACCACAAGCATACAAGCATCCAATCGGACCATTTCCAGCAGAGAAAAAACATCATCTGTATTACTAAAGTTGTCTCGGGCGTTCTAAAAGCAAAAGTTAAGGGTCATATTCTGATTTGTTTGGTTCATTCATTTTCTTTTTGCTGGTTGATTTTCTTTTTCTTTTTTTTTCTTTCCATATATACCCCCTATAGAATATTGATTAGAAGACGAAAACCACCAAAACAACCTAATATGTATGTATATTATATATAGCGTGAGTTGAGATTATCTCTATCTAATATAAGTAGGTATGTAGGGTTCACGACGGTTCTTTCGAGGATGTGTTTGTTTTCTCGACTTCGAGTACGAGTACGTGTGTTTGTGTATGTGTTAGGCACGGAATACAGATTACTGTCATGAGGTATTACGGAATACAGCATCGACAGGAATGCGATTTTATATTCCATTTTCACATCTACCTATCTCATTTGCCGTTCTGCCCATGTCGTCATCTCGTGATTCAACACCGACATCGCAAACAAGCTGAGAACCTACGTAATTTTTTCACTGTCTCTCCTCTCCTCTCTCTCTCTCTCTCTCTTCGTTCTCCGTCCGTCTCTTCTCATCCACCCATCCACTCTTCCCCCTCACGAGACTAATTTAAGTCGGTTTTCCACGTCCTCGGTATTTCGTCGTCAAGCCCCACCCCTTCTCTCTCTCTCCACCACTCACTTCCCTCTCCCTCCCCATTAAAGAACGAAAGAGCAAAAAACGGATGATCTCCGGCCTTTTATTGCGTCACATGTCATGCATGATGCAGCTAGTTCTGGTCTCTGAAAGCACGGTCATTGGTCGGGTGCGAATGGGGGATCTCGTTAGGGATCTGTGACGGATGCCAAGGATATGTAAGTAGGGACTTCTTTACTTCGTACATACGGACCTAACGCCGTGCTAAACTACCTAGATGACAGGTAAGCTTTTTTTACTTCCTTTACGGAAGGGTTTTTGAGACGGGAGTTTAATGGGTTGGACTGGACTCGGTGTATCGTGGGACTTCGTCCGACGGGACTCGTTCACGGGAGTTGTTCGACGACTAGACTTGTTCAACGAGACGCAATGAGAGATACACTAGGTAGGTAGGACGTGATGGAAAATTTTCCGTACGCCGACGACCTACCTACACTACCTACCTACTGTTGACTCATTTGTGGATTCCATGGGCTACCTATCTAAGAGGTGATACCCAGATTAGTCTCACCTCGACGGCGTTTCTGTACGGCGATTAACCGTCTCTACCTATTCCGTATCAAGTTCCGCACTTGGGAGCTGAAACATGCATCTAAATCAAAGACCCAGCAAGCTGAAGATATGAGATTTGGGACTAGTCGTGGGACTCTTTCTACCTCGGGCTATCTATCTATCGAGTCTCTACCGTATCACGTCTCCGTAATCTACACAGAAAGAACCCGTAACCTCTATTTCGTAGCATACCATAGTCTTCGATCACTCCGTATCTAAATCAGCCATCATGCCCTCCAACTGCTTCGCATGCTTGCGAATCTTATCAAACTGGAACGGCCAGTCGACAACATACAAGAACGGCCGTAAATCATGACGATTATCGTCCGGATTATACGCGCTCATGTGCACCGAGGGCGTAATAACCGTCGCCTTGTGGCGATTCAACGCGTAATTCCTGAAGAAGCGGAACACCTTCTCCGCGATCTGCGAAGGTGACAGATCCCGATCCTTCCATTGTCCCAGTAAGCGGATATACGAGGACCAAGGGCCCAACTTCTCGACGCTGCGGTGGATTCCGAAGACGGAGAGCTCGGCGTATGTGAGACCCATTTCGCTCTCGGACTCGTCGTCCTGTGTGCCCGCGGACAAGGGAAGCAACTCGGCGCTCGGCACGGCGTAGAGGAATTCGTTGAGGATGGGCAGGTCCCAGGCTTCGATGGCCCATTTCTGGAAGAGCTTCGCGTCGTTCTTGCTAATGCTGCCAAGGGGGGATAGATCGGCGGAACTGGCATCGTATTTGGTGTAGTAGCCGCGTAGATTCTCGTCTGCGTTTCCGCTTCCTAGAACGAGGAGAGCACCGCCTGCGCGGGGGGTCTTTCGGGCTGTCGTAGCCAGCTGGGCCAACGAATACTGTGTGATCAATCGTGATCTGGCCTGGATGTTTTGCAGGGCTAAGTTCTCGGCGCGAGTGCCACCTTCTACCGAATACTTAGGCGTAAATCCCAAGGCGTCTTGGATGACTTTCATGTTTGCCTCGACTAAGGAGTCGATGTTGATAGACATGTGATACGCTCCCAGCTGTGCCGCAAGTCTCTCGGCTCGTGACCGCGTCTCTTCGGAAGAATTGACAGTTCCAGAGTAGCATGAAGTCAACAATAGACCGACAATTTCCTCAGGGGAGGTCGGAACGAAATCCTTAAGACCAGTAACCCGTCTCAAGTCCGCGAGGGTGGTCTTAGAGCCATCCTGAATCGACTTCAAAACCACCTTAGCCATACCGTAGACAAACAAAGCCACAGTGGAACTGTCAAGTCCACCAGAAAGACTGAGGAAGAATCCGGCCGAGTTAGTTCGGGTTAGGTACTGCCACAAATAGACGGAGCAGCTCATCCAGATTTCAGACATGGGGTCGAGGATGCGAAGTTCCTGCTCAGTCGATAGCTCCAGGTACTTTGATAGGTAGATTGTATCGGCAGGGCGAGACAGGGTCATGTCGAACTCGACGCGTGGGAAGTCAGCCTGAGCAGCTGCTTGGACGTTCCTCGATATGCTAGATCGGGCGGCCCGCACCTGCTCTAGGTCGACTGTCGCTGTGATGACCTCGACCGGCTCCAACGTGAACTGCGTAGACTGCGCCAGGACCTTTCCGTTCAGGAGGATCATACTCGAGCCATCGTACATGATGCGTGCATCGCCATCTACGCCGGAGCAATTCGCATATACGTAGAGTCCACCGGTTTTTCTCGTTGAGTTGGCGATTAGATCAAGACGTTGCTTGAGCTTTCGGAGTTCGGAGTGGGATGCGCTGCTGTTCAGGATGATCTCCACGCCGTTCAGGGATTGGTATGTAGAGGGATTCCGCGGCGTGAACATCTCCTCGCAAGACTCGATACCAATCGACGTGTCGCGCGTCGAGAGAACCGCATCTCCAATAGGCACGGTCAACTGTCCGGTGACCTCCGTGATAATGCGCTCGAGGTAATAAGTCTCGGTCTGTAGGGGTTTGACCCAGGCCGTGAAGTGTCTCGCCTCACGGTACAGACCATCATTGGCCAACGACATCTTGGGCCGGATGAAAAGCACGCGCTTATACGTGCAGAGCACGCGGCAGTTGTAGCGAACATTGCGATGACGGCAGCCCATGCCGAGGTCGATCAACATATCCTTCGTGACCTCATCGCTGATGATCTGGGCCAAGACCTCCCAGGAGTGTGCAAACGTGTCACCTTCTAGGTGGTGATCGAGACATCCGTAGCCCGGGATTTCCAACTCCGGTCCGGTCCGGATCTTCGCGCCCTTGCTCTTCGCGATCCGGATCGATTCGAGGATGCGATCGCGGTTGCCGGCGAAATCGAGCGGCACGCTGGGGAGCGTGGCCGCGGCGACTGTTATGAACGCCATCCTGGCTGATCAGAAAAAAAACAAGTAATCTTCCAACTTCAGATGATGAGTATGGATCAAAACAAAGAGTTCCCTCGGTGAGATGTTGTTGTTACGTAGGTGGGTCTCCTTCTCTGGTTCCACAGCTTCCCTACAACAACTGAAAGATGAAGCCGATGAACGTGATTAACCCGTTTGTTTCAGAATGGATCACTCGAGATCTACATCAACGCAGTCAAAGACATGTTGGATTCACGCATCTTACGGATGAAAAGTATACGGATGACTACGAAAGTGAAAGTTTACTTTTATGTCTCAGCTACGAGTATGATTCCGGACCTCGGACCGTTATCTCAGTCAGTTTGTACGTAAGCAGGAGAGTGAGTTCACTAGCGCACAGTAAGACTGGTGGATCTGCGCTCTAGCGTCAGCCCCACTGTGGCTAGTGAGATTTAAGTGGGAGGCATGTGACGAACGATGACGTATAAACCCACTTCTGTTAGCGTTCTGGCCAATCACAACTGTTCCTGACTCTTCATCTCTACCTACTCGTACGTGAGGTTCTTCCTGCCATCGTCGCTGTCGTGGTTGATGAACTGAACATCAACACAGTTGATGCACAGCTTTTCTTCTTCATGTGAACCTCATGCCAACCAGGCACGTCGACAAACTTCGCGTCGAATGCCTCATCTGGAGGTTGGAGCACCAGGTAATACTGGACCTTACGCTGCCTCATACTCGATCTGCGGATCGCCCATCGACAGCTAAATTTCCTCACTCCTTTGCACTGAGAACTGGATCAGCATCTCACGCTGTAGCCATATGGAATCATGGTGGCCAGCGAAGAAGGGCATGACACACTCGTCTTGAAAGGAAAGGCCAGAAGAGCCTCTCATTCGACCTTGGTGTTGGCTTTACCGAACCGAATGGACCCCCAACGTGTCAGGAAACCAAACTAAGGCTAGGTTTCTGAGATCATACCACGGCTTGAAACGCAATGAAGGGTGTAAAAAGGTGAAAATATACCCGTTGATGAGTTGAGGAACACCCTTGAGTCACTCAATCGCCATTCGCATGAGAGCAATGTCGGCATTCATCAGTAGCTACCACTGAGTCTTCACACCACACGAAATATCGTGGCTCAACTAAGACAGAGATACTTCGTTGCTGCAGACGGGGGGTTTCATGACGATGACACAAGTCAGGGCTCTCTCCTGCAATCGTTCAGGGGCTCTCCATGATTGTTGGACACTCTGATGGAATATGGATAGGCAATCCGCACATACCTTGAGCCAAGAATGCCGCTGAAGAAATCAGAACAAAGCATGAACTGGAAACTTACGACAAGCCAATGTCAACTCCAACCGATCGTCCAAGTCATCATGCTCTCCAGGAATTTCGCATGAAGGAGGACCCTGCCCTAGTTCAGGGGTAGAAGGACTCCGGCTAAAGGAAGGGCATGAGCTCGCCATAATGCCTGCTTCGTGGAAGTCGAGATATCTTATCGTCTTAGCTGTCTTATTAGCATGCACGTCCAATCGCGGGTTAATAGGTGTTCCGGCGCACGAACGACACCGAACGAAGAAGTTTGACGTGGAAGCCGATCGCCAGCCGACCGTGGAAGAACCAAAGACCCTTCTATTGATGGGCCCCGAAACGGGAACTGGAATGGAAACGTGAGCAGTGCCCAGTATTCAGTCGCGGAGTAATAGTACGTCCGAATCTTAAGCACAGGGACTAGTCTCGCATCGACAGGCATAGTGCTCCTGAATCATTGAGAACACGACCAACGTTGAAGGATTGAAAATCCAGGACTGCGCAGAGTTCTGAATCTGCTATGAAGTCTTTCTCTGAATAGGTTATTCATCATTGCGCCTCAAGATGAGCCGACGCTCAATCATGAGAGACTCTTGGAAATGGAGCTATACACCGATGGACGGTGTCATTCGAAGCAGGGCGACATATTGAAGATGAGCGATATGGCCAAAATTTCATCTAATGACAAAGTCGCGCTCTTCAAAAACACAACATATGATGTTGATATTTTTGGGATCGAGCGGCACCTCAGCATGTTCGCTCTGAGCTATGGGTTGCCCTGGCCAGAGTGAACCGAAAGATAAACACCCCATGTCGCGGATCGCAACGTTCAAACTCGCTTGAACAGCGAGCAAATGCGGACTCTTTTCCATTCGGGTCTACTCCGTATACCAGACATGATCTTACAGCTGCCACACTGCTCAACATCGACGATACTACGTACTCAGGTCTATACTAGAAACTACTGCATGACATTAGCCAACCTGCCTCCACGTCATTGAATTCTGAACACGATGATGATGGTACAGCCTCTGCATGAAAATGCCTACTCCAACTCAGAACAAGTATATTTTCCTGGACGAAGGCATTCGGATCGCAACGTCATCATTCTGTCCTTTGTTTTCAATTGCTCAGTGGCGGAATCCTACCCTTCGTTCCCATTCCCACCCTCTTCCAATCCCTGCTCCGATCTTTACCGGGTTGTCGAATGCCATCGTCGATCCGGTGTATACGGTTGATTGGACGACAGCATCGACGGAAGATCCCTCGGTGTGCTCAGCCCCATTAGTCACTCATACCATTCGGGCTTACCAATTATCCGTGCTTACGCTTCGATATAGGCGGGGAATACCTGTGAGAACCGTACCGGGTTCAGGAGACATGTCGTTCTTGATTGAAGGGGGCATGCTGGACAGCATGGCTTGTTCGATTACGTCAAGTGAGGTTGTCTCCAGCATCCTACGACGGTCTCGTGAAAGCCCGTGCTGAAGCGAGTCGCCCAGCTTCGTCGTGACAGGGCGGAGACACGACGCGAGCACCCTTGTGGTCGCCGATTGATGATGGGTTACGAGACTTTACCCCGGATTACATGTTCGGTGTTTGGTCAGTCTCCATGGCTGAGTGCAAATGCCGTAGTGACCTCCACTGGCAACATGTTACGCGTATCAAAGGCCAGATAACAAGCGGGAGAGTGTTCGGTGATTGTTGCAAAGCCTCTCAAAGTTCCTACGTACCTAAGATGTGTGTCCTCAGCCGCCAGGATCTAGGCCTACCTTGCCGGCGACTCATCACTTTCTCAGGGAAGTCCAAATCAAGAAACCAGCAGCATTCGGTAAGTTCCTTGACCCATATCTTACAAGTTGGAGCCTCCTCGCGTCCATCCTGGAACTTGCGTTCGTACATGGGCGCCTCAAAGCCACTCTTCTCCCCCAGCATCGTACCGCCGGTGGCAAGAAAAATCACATGGACAGCACGAAGAACCGACCGTCTATCGAAGACTCACGGGTAGGCACTTGACACGTTGACCATGTGGCAACCAACGTTCCTGGACAGAACTGCTGCTGCATCGCAAGTCAGATGACTGTCTAGCAGTTCCTCCCTCTGCCTATTTTTAGGAGTGTGTCGTACTCGTAGTAGCCTCAAGCTAGTGTATGTACGAGTACGTTTGACAGTTTCGTTGACGATCGTGAACCTTCTAGACCGACGTTGCTGCTGCCTCCAAGACGTCTTTCCAGCCGAATTAGACGACGTACATACATACGTACAGACCAGCCATACATAAGCGGTTGGATGCGCTCGAAATCACGAGGTCACGCGCCGAACGCCACACAAAAGAAAAACCTGAAATATGTATACCCAGTCCTTTTTTATATCGAGATAAGGGGCCAGAAGAGAGATAGCCGATATTTTATAGGCGAGATATAGAAGAGGTGAGAATGGTGGTACCGAGTATGGGAATGGCCTGATTCATTCGTATTAGGTTATGATGGAGATACCTACCTATGAAGTCCGGAGTAGAGATGCATTGTGATGCTGAGATGTACGTCCCTGTCGGTTTGAGACTTGCATGATAGTAAGAACGTTATTGAGACGTTTGCCGGTGCGTTGTTACTAGGAGCCGGCTAGATGCTCACGGCAAGATTTCATCGTGCCCTGCTTACCCGGTCTGAACGTATGTGCTGTAACCGTAGGTGCGATAAACAGACAGACCTGTCTGGACTGCTATGCTGTACGAAGTCGCAGTTACTACTTTACCTATCCGCTTACATAGGTGCCAGAGTTTTGATACTGGTGTTTGCTTGTTAACGGTGTTGCATTGAGGAAGGGGTGGTGATCGACTTGAAGCGAGAGCCTTGCGACGAGTATGGCAATGACAAGCGAGAACTAACGCCGAGACGAAGTCGAATCCGAAGATTGTCGAGTTGCGTACTGTGTCGACGTTGTTTTATCTCGAGTGTTTCGTAACGTAAGATAGGTACGGAGTATGTAAACATAAACAATCCCAGAAATGTAACTCACAATCTCAGCCCGAAACATTGGCATAACCAGATTTTGTATAGAACCGGATCGGGAGGGCGGAATCAGATTCCTGTCGCGAATTCACTTGTCCAGAGTTTACTCACCACGTTCCCTTCATTCATACAATTTACTCCGTTTATTTCGTAGAAGTTCATGTATACAGATCGACAGATTCGTCTACGAGTACTTCGTACATAACATCATGTTGATTACTCTTCTTCCCCCGAGTCCCCTTACAAATTCCTCCCAAGTGTTTCGGAGAATCGAGATTCACTATAAAACCACCCTTATACCCCCTGTTCCCGGCCGGGAGCCCTAAGCCCATATCCGCCTAGCGCGAGCGACCTAAAAACCAACTGGCTGTCCCCGGTGGAGATTGGCTAGGACGAGTTGGGTCTTAGCGCGGTACCTGAATAACAACGGGTTTGAAGAGAAATGTTGTTGCCTGCCACGGGGGAAGACTGGGGTGATGATCGCATGATTCTGGCGTGAGGTTTGGGATTGGGAATTCTTGCGAGTTTGCACAAGTAGATATCAACTTTACACTGTTATTTTACATTACTGTGCGGTGTTGAATGTACGGAGTTGTGAAAATAACTGGATTTCTAATTGGTTTAATTGTTAACTCGAACTCAACGAACAACCAGAACGATTCCTACTCCCAGAGAAAGACTCGTAGCTACCCCACGATGTAATTCTGTGAGCCACGAATGGAGCCAAGCCGTGCTTTATGCATAAGTGCATGATTAAATTGCCGGTAAATTGTGCCTGCCTACCGTGACCACCGGGCGGGATCCCACGTCGAGGGAACGTTGATTTATTCCAATGGGAGATGTTCTTCTCTTCCCGGTTGTGATGGCGGGAGGGTTATTCCTCTGTCGAGTTTTCCTAAGTTTCTTGAAGACCTGAACGAGTAAGGAATTGAAGACCTACTCGAACTTCGACAATGAAATCATCACAACCCAGATATACAACGTCTGTAGGAGGTAGATACGTACAACTTGTCGTAGATACGTGCGACTGAACGGTGTCACGACGTTCCGGGCCAGCGGATAGCGGACCCAGCCGTATATCCGAGGCGGAATATCAATCAGGTCAGGGTAATAGTACCTACATACCTGACCTATATCTCCCTTTTCCCCGTCCCATACGGATTATTATACTGTAGTGAACCCACGGACAATATACGGACAATAATCACGTCCCACACGCGCTACTGTAGGTCTCAGAATCCGCAGACGCCGTTGAGATCATCGATAGAGAGAAACCGTTCTTTTTCCGTAACTGCGAATTCCCTGATTGGTGTTCGCGGACGGTCCAATGAGATAGAAAGTCCTACTCGGTAGGATGTTTTGCTTGTGATCGTCGTCATCATCGAGAAGTTGGAGAAAAGAGAGGCGATGGTTCGCATACCGATTCATGCCTCTCCAAGTTGTCCTCGATGCCGTGCAGTTAATACGAGTGCCGGCGAGAAGGGAGTGGGTGTGGAGGGAGTGGTCGTCGTCGTCTCTCGCTCGGATTTGCATATGCATGCGCGATGGCGATCGCGGTATGTACGTCTGAGACATTTCGATAGTATGTAAAAAGGACGTTCTTCATACCCTCTACATACTCGTGTAAAGAAAATTTTCGTTTGGCTTGCAGGAGATCGTCGTCGTGTTTCTTCATGGATCTGCGATGCAGGAGGACGATCGTCGAGAACTTTCCTGTGCAAATCGTGGAGATGGCGATCTGCGTGAGGGGAGTTAATATGAGGCTTGGAGATGATAGATGGTTACGTACGTAGATCCTGATTAGTCTTCCCGTGTAAGTCCATTGATTCCGTGTCTTTGGAACGGGTCTGTAAGTCGTGATTGTGACCGGTTGAGGCTCGCTCGGGTCGGGAACCCGAGGGCGACTCGATATCACATTCTCAAGGCAATTCACAATGCAACTGGCAAGCTCAAGAGTGTTCGATAAAATCGTTGTTATATTTCCACCCATCAAAAAATCCAGAGAGAGCAACACGCCTGCTTTAGATATAGGTAACAAAAACAGCAGATTAGATTTCTGGTCGCCAAAACAAAAAGAACAAAAATTGTGTGTTTTTAGTACAAGTCCCGAATTACTTCCGCAGTGTCTCCTCCCGTGTCTTTTCCATCTTCACGACTTTCTTTCTTTGCCCGTCAATATATGTACATTGACTTTCGTAGTCGATGGTGAAGAAGAGACGCTTATAGGCCTAGAGGGGGGTGGCAGAGGACATCCTGGCCGAGCTGTTGTCGTCCGTGTAAGTGAGATGAATACCAGATAAAGGGGAAAGGGGGACTTACGACAGGGAGGACACAGCAGGCGGCTTGCTTGCCGACGGAGGCGCAGATGGACTGGAAGTCCTCAGCGGAGTAGGGAGTGGCAGACGCTTTTGATATGTTAGTGATCTTATTCGAAAGAGAGAAGTGATAGTCAAAGAGACTTACGGCCCTGGCAGTTCAGGTCCGCGACACCGAGGACATCGACAGCGCAGCACTGGGCAACACCGTAGAGGACCTCACCGCAAGGGTCGTAGGAACCACCACCGGGGTAGCCGGGAGCAGCAGAGACAGCAGCGGCGAGGAAGCCGAGGACAGCGACGAATGTGGTCTGCATGTTGAAAGAAGGTGGATTGGTTGTCGAAAAGGTAAAGAAGGTAGAGTTGTTGGTGTAAAGAGAGTAGTAGATCTTGTAGAAGATGCTTTGAGGCGAGAGACTGTTGGATGTGATGGATGATGATGAGAAGAAGAAACCGGCGAATGGGGGAGATCTCGACGACCTTATATAGACGTGACGAGCAGATGGAAACAGAGAGTCAATGCCACGCTAGATGCTACGGTCTGGTCGTGTAGGCCCAACTTTTTCGAACCTGGCGCTGACTCGACCAGGTGGCGTCATGCAGGCGTGGTCGCTCCAACACATTTCGCAGTGTAGCAACAATAACACCCGGCAACGAAAAAAAAGGGCGCCAATTTTTTTGATGGGGCCCTCTCCTCGTGAGAGAGCGAGAGAGAGGGCTGGCTGGGTCCCCTCCCCCCACGTCATAGGGAAATTATGACGGGAAGGGATCTCGACCACTTACACGAGACCCCTAGCCATCGTCACGCCCGAGGAATGAGAGAGAGAAGCATGCCGGCTCGACCTGATGATCGAAGGAGCCTGCAACAGACACCGAGGCCGTAAGGGGTGAACCTTGCTCGGGACCACTTACAGCTTGGGCTATGAGATGCAAAAGAAAGATCAACGGTAGCTTGGCCATGGTTCGCCACCAAATCCACCCAGCCGTCTAGACCCCACATGATGGAAGTTGGAACGCCCTTCCTACTGCTACGATGCCACTACGACTACGACTACATACTACTGCAGATGTCAGCTGTTAAGAAACTGCGGTATACCAAGAGTTAAATTGCCCCGATCCATCCTTGGAGTTGTGAGGGTAGGATAGATGCGCTTACGCTGTTACCATCTGGGTACTGTGTAAGGATAGGGACCAGACCAGGACAGCCAGCCTACGAGTACTCACACTCGTACGTGGAGGAGGACGAGGAACGGTGGTCTTACACCATTGGTACGCCTTGGCGTGTCTTGTCGTTTTCCCGGGGAAGGGAAGAGAGATTCTCTCCTTCAGACATCTGCACGAAAGCGAGATGTGACAACAATTAGGTAACTGCTAGCCTGTCGTATGTGATCGTACGCCGGTATGATCTATTCATAGATAGCAAGGTGGTATGCATGTACGATATATCCATTGGCCTCGAGCATTGCCCAGCTGGGCATAAGGCCATCGTTCAATTTCGACCAACAGCAATCACGATGGGACTCTGGATTCGGTAAGTACTAAACGAACGAAGTACGGTCGATACCACGCTATATCGGCACAAATACTTTTTTCTTTTGCTATACATGCCATTTCGTATGCCGATACCCATACAGCTATCCCCATCGTAGCGACCGTCACGAACAAAGGGTCACCTTTTGAGTATTCTTACCGAGGAAGCAATCTTATGAACGTACGAGGTTCTGTACGGATTAGTCGACGAAAACGAAGATGGAATCTGGTGATGAACGCCTCATTCTGGGTTGAAAAGAGAAGAAGAAGCTGCACTAATTAGCCTGGAAGCACGGATTAAGCCGTACAGTCGCATCCCATTCCCGTACTGACGGGATGCATAGCGTGCGAGGAAGGAATGGAGTGTTAAACGTATAAAACGTACCTTCTCAGTCTACAAGAGACATTATGTAATACGTGTATCTACTATGTATTTTAGTCTTGGACTTTAGTGGATCCTGCAATTCTCAACTTAACAACTTCTCCACAGGAGACACAGATACTCATACAATACATGCATTACTCATCGCACAACGTATCACGCGAACCTAATTGCCTTGTTGAGACTGGTTATCTCAACATGGAGAACAGCTGCAGTAGTTCACGACTATACTCGATACAGTACGGAATTAATACAGGAGTCCACTTGTACGTACAGCGTTGGAGCTTGGAGCACTACCGACGTTGAAGCTGTCTCGTAGCGGTCCGTCCGGCCTACCCGGGCCACGCCCCACCGTCTCTCGGTGGGTACTTTTCGAGCTTCGAGTCGACCTCAGTCGACAATGACCCCAAACCTGGACGTGGCACGGGTAGGTTCTGGCGCTAGTGTTCAGGGCTGAAGTGGGGAAAAGGAAGAAAAGTCGACGGTGAGAGCTCTTGTCACTTCTCGGTACTATATTTTGCTCCATTGCCTGGCGCAGGTACGGAAGGAATACAAGGTCGTATCGTCAGTCAGGTACGGTACGCTAGAGAGGCAGACGAGCGCACATATGCAGCTCATCCCTGCATTTATTGCATGCCTTTCGAGAAAGTGAACTTCCACTTGTATCGCAAGTCGTGATAATATAATCTGAACCTGGAGTTCTTTGTGACCGGCGCCATCAGGAACAGCGCACCAGTAGACGTCGCAGAAAGGTACTCCATGGCCAATAAATGGGTAAGATTACGAAGGGGAGGAGGTGAAGCTGGTCACGATTTCTTACCACTTCTTTCTTTCTTTTTTGTCCTCATATGGAATCTTCCAGTCACCACGATTGTATACGGGCGTATGGATCTCTCGGTAAACGGCTTGGCAGCTGACCGCCAGCCAGCAGCCATCTACGTTTACACTCGCCGTCCTGACTTCATAGCGCACCGTACGGATTACCTACCGTGCCTGCTCCGTACAGTATTTCCTACGGCATACACGAAGACTGCACCTGCCATCTGCAGTCCGGAATATATCCGGCGCCCCGAATGTGGCTGGTGGGCCCGAGATGCCGGTCCCGGACCGTGTAGTATAATCAAGACTCAAGACCATCTCTATGCCAACCCTGAGGTCCTACTTCTAACTAAAATCTTATGCACTTAAGCAACGGCAGTAGCGCGGCAGACTTGCGCAGGCACAGTCGAGTTAACACAAATCAACGAAAGGGAAACACCAAAAAAACATACGATGCTAATCTCGCTATCTATGTGGCCATAACCAACACATAAGTTCCTGCTGCACTTCACGTACGATGCCCTTTGATTAAAGGTGCGCGCTTGTTCATGTGAACACGGTTTGAATTCTCTTGAATAAAAGTCTGGTTGGCCAGCCCGTGATCGGAGCAGGTGTGGGCGAACAGAAGCGCGCCAGACGCGCCACAACAAACAAAAAAAAAAGAGAGCCCCAAATTCCTTGGTTTCGTGCCGGATTACAAGGAACGGCGGCAATACCGGCTCGACTCGCCTGCGCTGCGCCAACACACAAAAAAGAATCTGTCAGTGTCTAATTACATATGTACGAAGTATTACGCGATAGCAAATTATTTTCCTTACGAATGTTTGCTTCCAGTGCAGACAGTTACAGTACATACTCGTAGTAGTTAACTGGGTGCGGCTGTACTTGTAGGCGCAGGGCCACTCTCAATGGACCGGGAACGGGCCTTCAATTCCCCCATCTGACACCGTCCAGACCTTCGGAACGGTCCCTCCATTTCGAGGGTCATTTGCCCCTTCAGGGCTAGTGCGGCGCTGCACACGTGCCGAGGGCCCAGCTGAGAAGAGCCTTGAATTGTCCTCATTCGGAACCAGAGAGGTTCAGGTGTCTTCTTTCTGGCTGGTCGGGACCCCTTGGCGGTTGTCATAGGTGGCTCTGTTATGGCGATGACGAAACAGCTAAACATGTATAGAATGCCCTGTAATTGTGATACATCTCTCGACCCGACGGTTCTGTTGACCCTTCAATTCAAATTTAGAATCATCGAACTTGGCGAGTTTCTCGACTCAAGAATAAATTACTGAATACGGACTAGACGAAGAGTTGCCAGCGAAGACTCGAGAGTTACAGGGATTGTCATACGAACTACCGGGGTTGTTTCTCCTTCCCGTTCCACATTTCAGGCCACTTTCAGGTCGATTCGCGAAACGCCTCGGTCCAACAACTCCGTCTTCATCCATAATCCATAATCTAACCGCGCCCAAAAGATTCTTTTTCCAAACTGCAGCTTACGCTCGGCATTACAAAAAGTTCACATCGCCCATCTTACCATCTACAATGCGTTGTTCCGTGGTTATCTTGCTGGTTATTTGAGTTAACCAGGTTAACGACGGGTTTCATTCATCGACGAGCTGAAGCGCGGCCGCGGCCCGTGCCGGCGCACTAAGCTGGTAGCTTCTCACACCGCGAGGGCGCTAATACCTACCCAGACCCAGGCCGCGACCTAGGACTCAACTCACAGACCGGCGCTAACCGACCACCTCTCGGGGAATGGAAAAAAAAACATTGAAGCTGCTGAGTGTGGCGTCAAACTTGCAAAAGACGAGATGAGATGAGTCGCGGCTAAAGAAACCAGTCGGCCAGGATTTAGCCGGCGCCTATCTCTCGTTTCTCGTTTCTTGTTCTGGTTTTGGTATTATGGGTAGGTAGGTACCTTTCCACCGAGAGTGACCGGTGAAGAATGAGAGAGGAGACTTGGCATGGCAGACAGGGTGTTTTATCCGACCTCTTCCGAACCAAGTATGTTTTCCATTCGCTTTACATTCTATCTCCCTATCAATCATTCATCTTTCATCTGTAAGTCAACTCGATCGCAGTCGCACAGGCTATAAGAAAGGACTATTTAGGCTATAACAGGATCAGCTTATGATAGTCTTCAATCGGGGGATTCATGCAATCCTGTCGTGTCCATCGTATTTTCCACGGTCGGTAGTGTTACTGCAACGGCTTTTTGAGCCTTCCCTCTCACTTCTTCCGCTTCCAATCTATCACCTCAATGCCCTCAATATATTCTCCTAAGTCCGTATCGTCAATCGATATTGAAAAACAAAAAATCTACAGTAGCAGTGCAGGAAGCGCCCTTTTTGCCCCTTGCATTTGCATCTGCATCTGCATTCGTCGTGCTGATGGGCTTACATCCATCCATCTATCTTCTCCAATTCATTCTTCCTTTTTTTTCTTTTTCACATCCCCAATCACCAGGTTCGTTCAATCTCGTTTGTAGGGCAAAAAAGGAATCTCGCACAAGAAAAAAAAATGAACGCGTTGAAGATCTATACATAATCTCAATCCTTGGGGGTTGTTTATCGGGTGCTATGTAGAAGCCATGTCACCCTGTCTTGACCGAATCGATCGTGAAGTCTTTCCCAATACAGTCCTTCCATGTAACCAGACCAAGAAGAGATGCAACCCTTCACGTTCCCGTCCATTGGATGGAACATTACTGCAAATTTCGATCAGTCGTCCAGTACCTCTTTTGGGCTTAACACGGCCAATGTTACCACTGTGCTCATGTGCGTGCTTGTGCGTCGTTGAGTATGAAGTCGCAGGTAGTAGTCGTAGTTCTTCACAACACCGCGCCATCTCACCAGGATTCTCGTCCCCCAATAAGCCGGCAAGGCGCGGGATGTGGAAGAACGACCGACCGCCCTCCGTCGTCCGTCAGCACGGCGACGGGGTCTTGCCCAACCGTCCTACCTCAGTCTCGGGAGGCAGAAGATCCGAAAAGAAAAACTGAGTCAGATCCATCATAGCAAGGCAATTCTCCATGAAGATCTCTTCAACTGCGTAGCAGTAGTAGTCGAAAGAGACTGTCAGTCTTGGTATCCTGTCCGTATCACTCAGCACAGGGTACCTCCCGTCGTATTCGACCTCCGAAACGGGACGCCGGCCGTCGGTAGACCTCGTCGATGCTGCCTACCACAAGCGCCCCCAAAGTGGTCCCATGTGGCTTGCAGGTCCACAATGCCGGTCCCGTACCCCGCAAGCAGTACGGCATCTGTACCGTCTCCCGTGCCTCGTCGCATCAATAGTAGAACGTCGCATCTTATGTGAGGCCGATCATGAACGGCGATGCTGCTGTAAAGGCGTTTGTTCACACGTTTGTCCCCATTCTCACGAGAGATTGACGTCGCCTTCGCAAGGTCAAGGTCAAGAACGTGCGAGGAGAGGTGATGATCCTGTAATGGTCGATATCTACCTAGGTGTGGAACGATGTCACCGAAGCGAACAGCCACATCACGGATCTCGGCGCGCGAACCGAGGTCTCTTTCATCTTCCTGGCTTGCGTTGAGTCGTGCGACCTTCAAGGGCGCATTTCGATAAACAGGCACACAACAGACAGAACCTGCAAGCCAAGTTCGCGACTGAAATTATACAGATACGGAAAATGAATTGTTCAGTCATTACTGCATCTGTATCGCGTATGACGGCTTTGTTTCTTCAAGGGGGCTATTCTCCGCCTCTCGAGAGAGCACAGCGTATGCCACAGATGCGCCATGTAGGTCCCGCTCGAGTGAGAGTCAGCCTGGCGAGGCAGGAGATCATGCTTCCGAGCCAATAGTCGCTTGAAAAGGACCTGCTTCTACCCGTGAAGTCATGAGATGAACGACTTCAGGTGCCACCGAGATAGGCGGGTAGATGCTACCTGCCCTGCCTGACTCGAGAAGGGAAGAGGTAGCGACGTCGTGTCTGCTAGGTAGACTCCAGGGTGGGAGGCACCTCCTCTCTCTTCCTTCCTCATACAGAAAATACACTTCGTGATGGCGTCACGCCTTCTCTTACACGGCATCTACATTACATTGCAGGTATGACCGACGACGAGATTCTTTTCCTACCCCTACATTTCTTCTCTGATCGTGATGACACCCTCCTCCTAAACACGTACACAACACCACGCATAGACCTAACAGATGTCCAGACGCGACGAAGTTCTCATCATCCGCCACCTAAGTCATCAACATCACACCCGTTTCCGCGTCAACCAACAATCTATCTAGATATCACATAAATAAATACGTCTTCTATCCAAGCGTCTCAATTCCCGCTCCTAAGACACCTGCCCAATAAGCTTCAACCTCGTGTACCACCTTTCTCATCACATCCGTCGCCCAAGATGCCGCACGGCAGACACCACAGACGTGATGTCCAGATCGAAGACGTAACCAATAACCAGGGATCCCGTCGTCGTCGCCATCGCCACAGACACCATGCATTGGGGGATCCCAACTTCTACACCGACTACGGCGTGCTCGTCGACTCCTCAGCCCACGCCCATGGCCACCATCAGTCAAACATAGAGAACCAGCGTCCTCCAAATAACGAGAACCGGCGTCAACCAAACACCGACGACTAGAATGACTACGGTGTTCCCGTTGCACCCGAAGTCGAAGTGATTGTAGAGAGACTCCAGTCGAATCACGGCATCGATAACGAAGTAGAAAACGTGGCCTCGGGTCCCGACATGCCGCTGTCAGAGTATTTCCAGACGTATGCGGACAACACTTCCGTAGCCAGGTTAAATGGGCTTCTTGTCCCGACAGTTCGTCCAGCGCTCCAGTCCATTCTATCCGTGTCAAGTCCTCACGTTCCAACAACAGCCGACGAGTGCGTTACAAGCCTCTTGACCACTTATCATTAGGTACTCTCCGCTGACTTAATGTCTAGGAGACGGATGGCATTGGAATGGTATCTCATTCTGCGACGCCACGGCATGCTCGGCCGCGACAGAAATCGACGACAGGAGGTGCCGTGCGTTCGTAGCCTGATCGCGATGCATCTCGTGCCGCTCATAAACGTCTTGAACGAGCTCCATCAGCTCAGGGTGACCTACGGCGACATCATGGATGACCATGAAGATCAGTGGACGAACATCTTGTCCATCGTCGAAACCTTGACCTGCGTCCTCCAGTTCGCTTCACGTTTGGAGGGACCCATGGCATGTTGAGCTCAGTCAGGGCTCAGGGGGAAAATACTGCCAACTTGTGTTAGTGGGTGGGTACGGGTGAAACACATATACACGAGGATGAAATGCTTCTTTGGGTTACAATGTTGGGCTGGGTTAGACGTAGTAGCGTTCACAGATGTCGTTCTATAGCGGTCACTTCTTATGAGTTGTAGGTTTTGTATTGTTTTCCTGTTTGTCTTGCTCTAGCCACCAAAAATACGTTGATAGATTGCCTATCTAAAGCGCCTATTCGGTCCGAATCTCTCGGTTTTGCGTATTTTACCCAGGATGTCCTCTACCACGTCTGAAGACATGACATCGTAGATTGAGTGAGAAACACAAGACCACCCATTTAATAGGATGAATTCCCAATTGCAGTGTCGATTGATATCTCAATATAATGAGCTCAGGTTCATCGTCGAACTCATGTAGGTCCGATAATTGATACTTAGGCGTGGGTTGCCATACCAATCCAGTCACCACTCCTCCCCTCGTACGAGAGAGGACGGGGAGCCACAAACGCGATGCTCTTGATCTATAGATGATCAAGCTGATGTTATTATCAGCAATACTCCAGTATTCCGACAGTGTTTGTATTGTATGTATTGGTATATATATGCCTACCAATGTTGACTTCTTGTAGAATCTCTGGCACCATGCACACACTCACTAGCTCACGCGAAAGCAACGCACGAACGCGAGGTGAATGCCAAATGCACTGAGATATCTGCTAGCTAAGGAAGAAGAGAGAGTCTGTGGACTGTACAGGCCTGCCTATATGCTCCTCTCGCGGGCTCTATGGCTCCTGCCTCTTGGCGTGTCCCCTGGTCTCTCCTTCCTTGTATATACGATACTTCTGCTGGAACAGCAACAGGACATCAAGACAGCATTGGTGGGTGATTTTAGGCAGAGAAGCATTGGCCATTCCTCCGTTCTGTCTTTGAAACAGTCGCCCTCCCCGTTTTGTATCCAGACATTCGAGAAGGGAGAATACATTGACTGGAGGGTCTTCGCGGCCTCAGACTCAGGGACACAATAGATGTCCCGGAGGCCATCGCAATGATCGATGCGTGGCCACCGACAGCGTAGGAGCCGTCATTTTGTCATCGGGATATATATAATACATGTCGAAGATTTTGTTCGTACGAGATCTTTGCTGGTGTCTCGCACAGGCTGGAAAAATGCACCTCAACTGGATCTTCGTCTGATATGATTTATATATTCCCGGCTGACGCAACAGTGTTAGGGAAGGGATTTCCGTCCTGCCAACAGGGGGAGCAAAAAGGCGTTGGTCTCCGGTGCTCGGTGATTCCAGCACATTAGAAGACGCGAAAGGACGAGCGAGGACCCGTGTAAGCACGGCTGTCTCGTGCACTCGATGTCTGGTGCAGATATCGTATATAACGGTGTAACGGATAGCAAAGCGAAGGTGTAGAATCCCTCGTGTATCAAGCACACATAGGCTCACGCAAGACAGCGCACGAACGTGAGGTGAATGCAATGCATCTGAGATATCTGCTGTCCAGGAGAGGAGAGAATCTCGGGACTGTACAGGTCCGCCTACAGGCTCCTCTCACGGGCTCCATGGCTCTTGCCTCTCGTCCTGTCCCCCGGTCTCTTCTTTCCTGTATACGATAAAAGGGGCTAGTCGACGCGAAAGGGAACGTTCTTGTAAATATCTTTATATAATGGAAACCCTCACATGTGTTGGATTCTTTGCGACGATGATGATGACGGGTTCATGTGAAAACCTAGTGTCGATATGATCCACGAGGTTTCCTAATGACTTGGTGGCGTGAATAAGAAGAGTGCTCGGACTGTCGGAATCTGTATGCTGCCGTATAGTATATAACTGTAGCAATGCATCGTGCTGGCGCGCGGCATTCTTGGTGATCCAATTCTTCATACCTTGATTCACCCCATGGAGCAAAAGGACAACCAGAGGATCCACCCAAGCACGTCTTTCTGCAGTTACCATCACTTTGTCGTAAAGACTGAGGCGTGTAAATGTACTGACACACACAGAGAAGCATACGACTAGGTTTGTCATATAGACGAATGGGGACGTCCTTCGACACAACTATGAGAAGTCGGAAATTGTCATCATGCCACCCTCAGTCAGAGGTTTTTGAGGGATATCCATCAATCCGATATTTTTCTCTACTTGCCGTCTCGTTGGAGTGTTGATCGAATAACAAATCATGGTTGTCCACTTGTGACAGCAGCAGCGCATTGTGATAGCCACGAGGATGGAAAGGGTGGTGAAGGATGGATGGTGGACCCATGCACAGAAAATTCTCTCCTATCACCATCTTCCTGATGTATGCTGATGATACACATGAGGACAGATCTATGTGGCTAAACACATCGCCTCCTTGGGAATGTTCTGCGCTGTGTAGAGACTGAGTGTCGTTGGGCTCTGGGCCGACCACCCATAGACCTGGAACTTTTGGTAAAACCCATTAGTTTGAACGCCGGTAGCAAGAAGGGCATGGCGCATATCTTCTTTCTATGGTAAAGGTGGCCAGTAATATTTTTCTGCCGATATTGAAAGCATCCACATGCACTAGACATCGTTATGGACAGTGCATTGATTTGATAACCGTTGTGGTCAACAGCCTCGAGATTGGGAATCTTGGAGGGTAGAGTAGAAGCGTCTCTAAAATGTCCACTTGTACCAACGTGCGTTGGGATAACTGGTTGGTTTCAGGAGTGGTCGTTCCTTCCGGAGAGGTTGTTGCCCTTCTATTGGTGAAGTGTGGCTCGCCCTTCACGGGGGCGTGCAGCGTTGAGGTTCTGGATCATGATGGTGACAGAACCCGTCTCCCTGAAACGAATCATTATTATACGCCATTATTAGCGGAGGTATGCCCAGCGAGCTTTTCGTGTACTGAGCGAGGTGTGAATGTGTCCAGTATTTCTTGTAATCCGAGTAAACACAAAAGTTTCGAGCTGTGTGGAATATCGCAGCAGATCCATCCCTTGGGCAATGATCGAGCAGTGAGATAGTGAAAGCCGGGAGGAAAGGCAAGTAAATGGTCGTAGAGACTTGGAGGTGATAGAACGCCAGGTTGACTTCCAATCACATGGGGATTCTGATATTCCAGCGCCGAGAAGGTTAAAGCCATCTTGCCTCTGGTTATTTCGTCAGTGATGTTGTTAATGGAGAATATTACCTTCTTACCATGGCAGTATCAAGCTGACTTTCACATGGCCGGCCACTCGAGATTCATCATAAATGCGGCCACATGCGTTATCCATGGGATATGCCGACCTTTAGTGTTGGTTGACATCTCTAGACTATCGATAGCTGGATGGCATAGCGCTCCTCTATTGGTATTTACGTATAGGTACGTAGAAGGCACGAGTTGGTGTGAGGTATGGAGAGGTAGGCTTCGAAAAGATGTAGACGTCCCGACGAGCTCGCTGATGTTGATCAGGCATGGAAAGCACGGGTTGAAGATGTATGATGATAGTACAGATGGGATATCCCGGAGAAGGAGATCCGTTGGCTCATAGAGAAGTTGCATACCTTTCAAAGTACTGTTCGAGTATTGGGAGATGTAACAAACAACCTTAGACGGGACGAAGATTAGAAGATGATGCTAAGGCAAGCTTCAGTATGGGTGAAACGAAGAGGATATATGAGAGTCGATCCTCAGAATGGCCAAAGGGGGGATGTCAATGTACAAGCATACACCAAGCTGTGGGGAGACATTTAGAGAGGAGAATGGAGAAGGAAAGCGAACGTGCAGCAAAAAGAGAGGCACCTATAGACTCGACCTCAGGGTGTGTGAGTTCGTGCACCATTAGAAATGCTTCTGGTCACTACTGGAAGGCAATCAAAGGGATTCTTTACTGCTACACCCGTTGACCACGTCAGGCCGGTGGCAAAAACGTACAATCATGATGCTAGTGAGGTCATTTCAATGATGGGCGACTTCCTTGTAGTGACGGCGCTTCCCCTTCTTCAAGTTCTTCATGGAAGGTACGGTCTTTTTCATCACCGTGCTACTAAAGTTGTGCACGTAAAATACGGTCGCAGACATGATCACACGCACCCATCGTACCTGCCTTTTCCAGCACTAGGAAGATCAGAGTTTGGCAGTTGCGTGTCTCGTCGACTTCCGCTTTTGTGAATCATGAGTCACGGGCTACGATAGGGGGACGAGACGCGGTTGCTATTCATGAGATTATTACATAATTCACGTTCAGGTATGGACTATGGAAGATCAGGTTCCAATTTTCCGATTTCATAGAGAATGAACAGACTCACATTACCGAGTCCTGAATCATCAGTGTCGTTCAAGTTCCTTGAGGACGTGCGCGCATACCGCGGTTCTCTACCCAATGCGCGGCTACGGAGCCTCAGCTGTTGAGCCTCACGAGCCTTCCCCTTTCCTGTCATATTGACAAGCAAGATCACCAGTCCTAGCATAGCGGACATCGAATTATCTTCTAAATATTCTACCTAGTATCAACTACCGCTTGCAGAGTCTCAACCATGCCAAGATGGTGTTACTTAAGGCATACTATTGTTGGATCTTTTCTCCCGCTAGTTAGACCGTCAACCTGCATCTACGAGTGTGCCTAGGACTACGTACACAGAAACAGCTGGAAGCACCCATTTTTCAGACAAGAGGATCACGCCACAGCCATTGAACCTACTTGTGTCCTACGAATCGTGGCAAACCATGGCATTTCCCCTTCTACTTTCATACAACATCAGCGTCTGGCAAACATGCTCAACGCCGCTGTCGCCCAGAGCGACAAGTCAAACTGCGTTTGACCCTGAATAAAAAGGGGGCGCACGATGAGTATCGTACGTTTCTGGTTTCCCAGGGCACATAGTGAACACCTGATCTCATGAGGTGAAATCAGCAACAACCCCCCTTTGATTGCCTATCAGTTAGTCGTCTGATTGGGACGCTTAAGGCTGTCCGTGCTCATGACTGTTACGACGCAATCAACAGCCTGGAAGACTCTAGACTCGACATACGAGTACAAGGTGACTCATAACATAGAGCACAGTACGTTGTGCCCGTGCTTGTTCATTATATACAGGGCCCTTCATATTAACGCGAGCAATACGAACACAACCACTATGCGAAGATTGGGACTCAATGCCGGAACCACAGAAGGGGTGCAAGAATTTCTAGCATATTCGCTTGCGAGCCTCTGGATTTCCGGACGAGTGGAATTCAGATGACGCGTTCTCTTTGCAAGATATGATCAGGGTTGCAGAACCCCTTAGCCTACGAACCCCTGGGTCCCGTTGATAGCTACCCTTTCTGTGTGCCAAGCAGAAGCCACAAGTGACAGACTTACGAACGACAAGAGCCTACCTACGCGGTACTACGGATGGCGAAATACTACCTAGACAGCCCTATATCATCTCCAAGTTCCCTTGATACAATCAGCTTCTCCCAGGATGGGTCCCCGGGCGGGTTTGGTTGCATTCGGTCGGGAAGCACTAGGTTAGCATTACCGCATACGACTCTACGGAGAAGGGACTTGTTCAGCTCCGTGATATGGTGTTATACATGAATGCATTATGTTGATAGCGTGTAGCAGGATACAACTAAAGCAGATAGGTCACATTTTTGTGTTTCTTCGCTGGATGGGTTGATCCGGACCAAGTCGTCGGACGACAGCATGAAATCGTCCTTCAGGGACGCGATTACCCGTCCGTGAACTTCGTTCGGCTGCAAGTCATCGCCAGGGCTCGATAATTAATGCAGATAACAACCATCCCTGCATCTTCACCCAGCCTACATACGAGTACTTACCCAGTGTACGGATTTGACAAGAAGTCTAGAAGCTCTCTGAGTGTTGGTATCGACGATAGCGTATGTACAGCATAGCAACCGGTTCCCAGCAACGCAGTTCAACGGGATGGGTGACACCTCACGATCGTTACCTGGTGCACACCCGTAGGACCGGTAAGGTAATAAGTGCATCTACTATCTAGATAAGTTGTACGGAATATAACCCGCTTCTCGCAATCTTTACGGAATTTTTCTACGATACGTGTACATGATGATACGGTGCCATTGCTACCTCTACTTCCAATTATGCTGACGCAGTGACTTATATACGGCCGCGCTGCCTGCTTGCTGAGAGGCGTGCTGTGGTCACAGGTGACACGGCAGCTTTAAAAGGGGGATTGTGATTGCTTATTTCCGTGGTCTACGATAGGTAGTTGTGCAGCAGACCCGGGAATAGCGGTCAAAATCACGAACATGGTTTCCATGTCTTTGGTTCTTGGGGGCAGAGAAGAGATGAACACTGACCACTGGTTTTCTCGATTTTGTGTGTGTTGGTTGGTTATAAAGCTCATAGAGAAAGTAGGGTTACGAAGGGATGTTGAGGCTGTTTAAGGGGTTAATAACGTGGCTAGGAGAAGAACATATAAATAAAGAGAGTCTCAACTTCGCGAAAAGTCGCGATAAGTTGAAACACGCACACCCCCTGGTGTCTCAACCATGTACGTATGTAGGTACTCATTCGTTAGCCTATGAGCTTAAGCATGTACCTACGTCGTAGTTAGGCACGAAAAAAAAGAAGAATGCAACCCATTTCGCGGTGGCGAATCATGAGATTTTCTATCCAGGGAAGCCCATCCTGGCAACGGATCTGAGATCGACGACAGGTATTCCGTAGGTGGTAGAGCATCTCTACCTACCTACTTTAGTTCAACACACACAACTGCTACGACGTATGTACGGTGACATTTTGGACGTATGTAGCTAACTGCCTAGGTGCCCCCCAGACTGACGACTAGTAAAGATGGAGTGTAGCTTGGCCTTTAGGTAAGCGTTGTTATAGCTAGGGATTGTCGTGTACCAGATCGGCGCTGGTGGAGGTTACTACCGTTTACCGACGTGTTCTTCAGATGCCAGCGATCGATTCTGGAATCTGCTGGCTGTCAAGGCGAGCGAGCGAGGGTAGAATCGTCGAGAGTGTTCCCCCCACACGGGCGATCCCGATCGCGATTGGTTGCCTGTCCCTTGTCTGTAGTTAGTTGATGATTATTTACCTACTTATTCGCATGCCGGGAGCAAGACGAGCACGTATTAGATAGATCAGTCCCGTTCGTAAAGACGAAGCTCGAGTTGTCCAGAGATAGAGAAAGGCACCGGTGTCGTCAAGATAGATATGCCAGAAGGGGACCTGAGGGAGCCGGTAATATATCTAAAAGCTCCCTCTTCCCGGTCCCGAAAATCCCTCCCTTTTCTCTTTCTCAGCCCCCCCTCCTTTCCCCCCTTCTCGCTCGCTCGCTCGCTAATGTCAAGTTTTACCGGTGAAAGTGGCGGGCACACCCATATGCGACCGTCATATATCATATGCGAGATCCTGCAATGATCGGAAGCACAATCACTTTTACGTCACCTTGGTTGGAATGATCCTCGCATATCAATCGAGCCATCTCTACCTTACCTTTTGCATTTGTGGCTTCGAAAACGGTTTCATAGCAGCAAGGACAAGAAAGATGGAGAGTCGCTACAATCGAAGCAGGTAGCAATCACAGTGTGTCGCTGATATACATACTGTATATCACATACGGAATCGTCGAATACGGAACATTTGCATCGAAACCCGTAACCTAGGAGACATTAGGCATCGGGGATACGATCGAGTCTCTGTCGTTACTCGTATCTACCTAGTTTGAATTGAGTTTTTTTCCTGTTTTGTTTATTTTTGAAAAATCTCTTCTTCGTGAAGTCGTGGGATGAAGGATCCTTGTCTCTTCCTTCGGCGTCGCACTACGAATCAAGTTCACGTTCACTTGCAAGTTTCCCCGTGGCTTAACTGTTAACAGCGAAGCTACTACTACATATATTTGTACGCGGTAACACCTTGTGAAAAGTTCTAAACAAAGCTCATTGTTTGGACCAGGTACGGATGTTTTCCTTTCCTGATTATGCTGTTCAACTTCGTCCAGTAAATAAACAAATTATCGCCTTGAATCACACAGTATGCCATCTGTGGCTCGTGTCCGTTATGGTGAAGAGAGAGAGCTGGTGGCTCATGTGTTAGATACTGTGCATACGAAGTACGGGATACCATCGCCTGTGAACACGGGTAAGTAACACTTTTAAGCCGTGCAGGTGCTTGTGGACGGGAGAAACCTGTCATGGTGGCATCAGTGTTCTCGTTGGGAATATGCGTGCCGCACGATAACGTAGGGACATACATATACCGCCGTACAGACGCTTTTTCGTCCGTGGTCCATCCCAGTTTATTGGGCTGAGGTGCCATTGCCAATGCTTGTGACATTGCCAGTGGCCATTCAACACCGACCCGAGTCATGGAACGTGATGGGATTGGGAGCAATTTGTCAAGCTTGGATTGGAATCCGTAGAGAGAGAAAATCCGGGGCTACGACGATAGAAAGATAGCAGAGTGGCAGTCTGCAGTTGTTATCAGCTCTCAATATCTCTGACAGATTTCCGTATAAGGTCCTGTATTTCGTAGATATTCCGTGTAAGTCGTTGGCTCGGAATCTCTCCCTACTACGAGTACGTACTATAGGAGACCGGTGACGAGCTGACAACTACTAGTATCTGCTCGAAACCTGGTATTCTATCTCAGTACAGGATCGTATGTACAAAATGTACGTGTGCATGTCACTGTACGCGTATGTAATGCTGTACCATGAGACACAAGCTGCTTCGTCCTTGCAGCATGCCGCAATCGAGAGTTCTTCAGTGCAGGTCGAACGCCATGTACCGTCCCAATATTGTATGTGCATGCCTACGGCCCGGACGGCTCTGAGTCTCCTTCAGGATGGGATTTATGCGACCGTTGCATTGCCTTGCCTTGCCTCGCCTTGCCCTTCCGCATCATATGTCTCTCGTATTTGCATTCGCCACGCATTTACTCTGTAATTACTGCAGATTCCGACCTGCCGCGACGGGCAACACAGGAATACCGACGTGTAAAACACCCACGACGCGCCCGGTCTCTATACTGGTACAGGCCTGGTCACCTCACGCTATACAACTCCATCATCTCACTACGGTGTTTAGTCCTCTGAATCCGTGCGTACGGACTTAATTGCTCATCGCCGGCTCTATAAAAGTTCGTCACGGCTTATCCTCTTTGACTACGGATTACCACCAGGTGCCGTGATCAGGAACCGAATCTGAGCCGATGTTGTAGAACCTACTATATGCGCATTTACGGACAATTTTATGCTTATGTTTACATGATGCACGGAATGCCATTCGTATGAGACTCAAGTTCTCTCTCTGTTTTTTCATATTTTTCCAGTTAATCTTTTCAAATTCTCGCCCGTAGCCACAACGTCATCCTCCTTGCTGTACGAGTACATACCAACTCGGATACGGCACCCCTTCGCCTAGACTCCACCGCACTGTGCTCTTGGGAGGAAGTGCACAGCCACGAAAGGAAAAAAAACAAACCAGGATTTCGCATCATAAGTGTTCCGTACAGATGGATTGATGTGGTGTTTTGGGCTCGGAACACGTCATGAGTCTTCTATGGGTACAGGATCATACCGGTAAAGGAGTTACACGACGTGCATGTTCTTCTCAGCTACAGCGCAATCACTGCTATGAAAGACCAGTTAAGAACCCGATAGCTATCAGCTCTTTAGGTACTAGAAGCTGTATAATTCGCGAACGGTCTTTAATTATCCCGTCTCTTATAGCCCGTAGACTGTATAAAGACGGAATTCCACTCTGATCCTCCCGAGCACGTGTATTGCGGCTGGGTTGGTGCGGTAGGTATTTTGCTCATGGAGGCAGGCCAGTCCTGATAGGTACAAATTGTTCTAAGGCATGTACGGATTCACAGCCAGGTGTTGGTAGGAGCTAAGTGATTAATTAGGGCTATGAAAGGACGGTCTTACTTGCATATCAAGATGAAACAGACATGGTTGATACGCTAGTAATGGTAGCGTATATGCAACCGCGTGTTAGTTACGTTCTCGCCCTTCAAGGTTGTTGACGCTAAGGTTAGGCAGCTACTTCTAGGTACCTATTCCGTACTTTGTCGGTGCGAAATCGGTATCTGATTTTAACTCTTGTGCAAAACTGCTTTCAACACGGAATCCAACTCGTTCTAATCTGCTTCTTAACAGCTTTAATTATCACTTACCGTGTTACGTAGACGATGTTTGCATGATTATCTGCGATAGGCAGTTGATAATGGATTCAGCTCTAGTTCTGCGGTTCACTTACACGAATGGAGGAGGTACGTTGCACAGAGGTATATTAGCCCCATTCGGGCTTTTACATGATTATGTAAGATTGGATATGTACCCTAATGTATGGGACCGTACTATATTTAGCTCAACTGTTCCCGAGCCAGTCCGTATCGCACAGTCTGATCCTCGCGGCCTACTGTCCGGGTGATGAAAACCACAGACGCATTACGGAGGTAGGAGTTGCGTTGTACGGATTAATTGAGGCAAGCCGTTTCGTACTGTAAAACAATTGCCTACAATGACTCCGTCCTGCAAGTTGCAGTATGTACCTAGGAGTAGACGCATACAAATGCTGTCGGTAGAGTGGCAGCGCAGACAAAGGTACAAAGTGGTTACATCATCGCCCCGTTCCGATTGGATCTCCCTGGCAGTCGGTGCCCCTTCCGGCTTACCAATTCCCTTCATTGATACGCCGCTGATGCTTAGAGCAAGTCCTTCTTGCCTCAGGTTCATTGTTTACTCCCATGATCACATATCTAAACAGGACTCCTGCCCTCCTATCAAGTGCAGGTCAACAAGCATCAATCATTTTTCCCGGACGGCTCCTCCCTCGCCGTTCGGGCGCATGTCCTTTAAGGTTCCTGTCACTTTTTTCTCTTTTTGACGGCCCCCTGCTGCCGCAGAACCGTTGCATTCAAACCTGCATCATGTACCTGAATTATACGGAAGTACGGAGTACATCCATGTGTTCTGTCCTGTTCGGTAAAACGTGTTGACCTTGTTCGACTGTCTATCAGACACCATACCTATAACTGCACTCTTTATCCGAGTGCATGTTGAAAACGGCTTGTCGTGCTGGTCGTGCTTCAATCTAGGTCCAATCCGTACACGGAGTATTCTTTATCTTGATGCCTGCTGGACGGAATACGGAATACGCGCATCCATGATTATTCCCATCGATACTATCGGCAACTACTATGCATGCCACGTACAGTATCGGTGGACTTCCTTCCTACCTAGTAAGTTGTATACTCATCGGCCCTCGGGCTCTCCTTACTTTACATGGAGGACTCTTGTTGTCCATGCCTATAGACGACTCAGTGTCAACCGAGGCCTCCCTCTCCCCTCTTTTCTGACCTCATTGGGTTCCTTATCGCTGCAGACTGCCTGAATAAGGCCTACGGTCCATCGGACTATCAATCCGTAGGGGCTTTATTGCGCTGAATCTCCCCTACGAATACCCCTAATAAATAGATTGTTCCGAGAGTCGTGATTGGCCTGTTTTACTCTAGCGCACGCTGATTTTCTGCACGGACAGATGCTACTATGCTAGCCCTTACCAACAACGAGACTAGCCTTCCACGAGGAAAAAATTTTGGGACCGCTCCAAAAAAAAGGCTGTCAGTTCCGGAGCGTCGGCAGCGTAGGGCGGGCATACGAACAGCCTCTTCTTTTTTGATTTTTTTCTCTCTCTTTCTTTTAAGGCCGTCGCTAAAACTTTAGTTTTCGACCGTATTTATAGCGAAGTGGGTAAGCAATTAATGCGTTAGCGGAACCCGTAACCCGTGCTCTGGGAAGGCACTGGCTACGGTGAACACCACCCTCCCTTCCTTAACTCGTACATGCTAGAATCGCGCCTTCTGAAGTATATCGACATCCTGAAGGGTGTGAGATACACAGTGTACAGCTGTAGCAACGGACTGTACGTGCCTGGTGTGCGCGGTACCTGACTAGAACCTGAGCCAGGCACGCTACTTTGCTCTTAGGTGCTGCCTAAAATACAGTATGTACTTGGTATCTGGAAGTACATCAT
The DNA here is from genome assembly GCA_028637775.1 of Xylariaceae sp. X167. NCBI lineage: Eukaryota > Fungi > Ascomycota > Sordariomycetes > Xylariales > Xylariaceae > Xylariaceae sp. X167. The sequence goes on from JAJFDK010000171.1 coordinate 33,628, forward strand.
CGTAATGAACCACCGAGGTCCACATCCAGTGACTGACTGTCTTTGACTGCCTGACAATTATTCCGTATACACACTCTTTTTTTTTCTGTGAGATTTCGACCAAGGGAACGCACTGGGCGGTACCTACACGTCCCTATGATATGCCATTCACGTCCCTTACCTATCTGACTCCTATTAACGACGTGGTACGTAGGCTGGCGAGGTGTCCCGTTCTAGACGCTGCAACTGCTGTTGCCGTGTGTGAATTTTTTTCTTTTTTTTTCTCTTTTTTTTGCCCTCACTGATACGGACTGCCTGCTCGCGTTTTCTCTCTTCCACCTCCCCGAGTCGTCGCTAACCCACGCCATTGCAGCTACAGCAATCGTACAGCAGCGTCTCCGGCTGTCCTCCCGACCGTTGTCTGCGGCCTCCACACGACCCGATCCGCAATACTTTTCCTTTACACATACACTACCTTCCACTACAAAACACACACACCACTTCACCACTCACCACTCCCACTCCCACGCTCCCACACTCCCTCCCCCATCCCCGATCGAGCTGTTTTGCGTCCATTCGTTACTATTCTTTTTGTCCTCTTTCTGCTTAAAGCTGCTTTGCCTGCTAATTACGGACCGCCAATAACCACTACCCTAGACTAGTTCGTAATACTGATCGACACCCTTTACGGATTACCACTGCGTACATCGCCTTTTACTCAATCAGACGCCAGCCAGGACTAGGACTACCTACTACCACTACTACCACCTACCAACACTACCATCGAATCTCCCTTGAGCTACCTTAGTTGGTGTGCCACTACGACACTACTCGCTCTGGGACTGACTCTTACTCTTGTTCGTTCGTTCTTGATAGTGGCCGGCCCGCCCGCAGTCTGCACTGTATCGCGTACCAGCACCGGACCAGCTCGCCCGGCCTTCTAAGTTCTTACGACAGACACCCTACCGCGGGCCTGCATGGTGTCCGCGTTCTGCCCGTTCTGTTTGGCAACTCGTCCGTCGCTTGCTTTGCTCGTCCTTAGCATTAGCAACCTAGCCAGCCTCCCTGCCGCTCGTTACAATTCCAATAGCTGCTGGCCCTGTTCCCGTACTAGCATTGCTGTCCCTGCCGTCGTCCAAGTAGTCAGTTCGTCAGTCGTTCGTTCGTCCTTGTTTGAGCCAGGTTGCCCTCCAGGCAGGCAAAGAAAGAGACGACAAGGAATAAAAAAACAAAAACAAAAACAAGAAAAATATACAAAACAACGCAACACACTTCTTCTCCATAACCCTAGGCCGATATCTAGAGTCTCGTCCAGTACTTCTTTCGTTCTTCCTACTACGTGTAACCCCCTCCATTCCTCCAGTCCTGGCCTCAGGCCCTGCTTCGCACACCACGTATCCAATCACCATCCCGGCCGCTGGCGACTAACGCATACGCTCTAAGTGCCGCTGCGAGTGGGTCGTTGCGACGCCTGACGATAACTAGGATCTGCATCAGCTTTTTCTTTTCCGACTGTCGATTACTAAAGTGGAAAGATCGCAATCTTAGCGGATAGCCGGTTGGTTTTTACGGACTCCCTAGACGCAACTATTGGGGAAGTGTTGTACCCGCGCCGTCACTGTGGGCCGGAAACGAGTCGGACAAGTTGCTATCTAGGGCTACGCTGGGCTCGTCTGGGCTACGCTCCATACGCTGGGCCACGAGTGGTACCTACGCTGCGAGCGCTGGCCATCCCGACGCATCGTGGTCGCGCACACCTCGCAAACAGAGCCAGAGCGCATCTCCGCACATCGTCCTGACCACTAATCCTCATTCGGTGGCCCATCATGGCTCCCGTAGCGCCTCGTCTAAAGATCCTTTCCGGTGCGTCGTATCAGCTTAGTTTTTGTTACATTTCTTTCTCCGATCCCCTTCTCATAAGAGATTCTTTCCGCCTTTTCCTGTCCGTACCACCGTTAGAAATTCGTTCGAGTGTTCTGTTGCTGTCCTAACCTAGGCTCTTCGTCCCCATTCCCAGCCCGTACACTCGTTTCCCTACCTTTTTCTTTCTGGTGGCTTGGCCATCCCGTAATACATATATTTTATTATATATATATTATCACGCTGGTCGCGCGAAGAGCCCGTCGCCATGGATGATTCAGGACTGATGCACATTTGTACAGTGGGCGGCAATTCGGTTTCTGCTTTCTTATCCTGGAGGTTACAGGCGACGAATGCCTGCGACGTAACGCTGGTATGGAAATCGGGGTTCGAGAGCGTCTACCAATACGGCATATCATTCAAGTGAGCAGAGAATCCCAGCTTTCTCTCCTATTTTCGAACCGGCGTATTGACTCGGCACTAGATCCGCGACATTTGGCAATGAGCGGTTTAAACCACGGCATGGTATGTTTGTTTTCCTCCCACCCTCGATACGCAATGCCTCGGTAAGATCTGCGTCTAATCGTGACATCGTCAACAGTGGTGCGGACACCAGAAGAAGCCGCGCAGAACAAGGGCGGCGCTTTCGATTACGTCATTCTCTGTATAAAAGCTCTGCCCGATGTCTACGATCTTGCCTCCGTCATCGACGCCGTCGTCACGCCTCAGCATACCTGCATCTTGATTAATACCACACATACTCTTGGTGTTGAAGCCGCGATCGAAGAACGATTTCCGACGAACGTCGTACTGTCTCTCGTCTCCAATGCCGAGCTCTCGCAGTTAGGAACAAGCGAATTCGAGCACAGTGGCTCAACCGAAATCTGGGTTGGACCGGCCAACAAGAATACGACTATCCCTCTGACGATTCAAGAGGACATGGCGCAGGCGCTCGCGATGACTCTGAGTACCGGGCAGGTCGACTGTAAAGTGTCGAAAAATATTCGGCAACAGCAGTTCGAGCGTGTTATCGGGTGAGTGTTGATCAATAAGTGCTACTTCTGCTCCTTGGCTGACCTCCTATTAGTCCCATTGCATTCCATCCCGCAAGCGTCATTTTCGATACTCCTTCGCATGCTGCTCTGTTAGAGAAGCCTGGTGTTCGGCAATTGGTCTCGGATGTTATTGATGAATTAATAGCTCTCGCGGAGGCTGAAGGGTGCACTCTTAGTGCCGATTTCAAGGAGAGGACCATCGCAGATCTGAGTCGGCCTTCAGAAAACCCGAGTATCATGTGGCAAGACTATGTTGCAAGGCGACCAATGGAGGTCGAGACGTTCCTCGGCTCTCCTATCAAGCTGGCAGCGCAGTCGGGTTTGAAACTGCCTCGTATCGAGACGTTATACGCCATCTTCCACAACCTCAACATTGTGAACCAATCTAGGCCGAAGGAAATGAACGGCGTTCCTCCGATGCCTTCATCTCCCGCTGGTTCGTCGCCAATGCCTCGTGTGGGTTCGACCGGTCCTCAAAGACCTATGCCTAACGGAAATGGAATGTCTCGAGCCCGACCAAGGACGGGTTCGAATCTCGGACCGCAACCTGGAGTGCGCCGACCCATGAATGGTGGCCCTCCAATGAACGGTGGTCATCCTATGAATGGCGGTCATCCCATGAATGGTGGTCCCCCTAATGGACACCGCCCTGCGACGAACGGTGGGCCTAATGGTCATCATCCTCGACAAACCTCGAGACGTGGATCCCTAGAAGATAACAACGACTTGGGTGAATTCAGTCATCTGGTGGTTTACGATGATGCGGAAGGAGCTAATGGAGCCAACGGCGGTAATGGTGGTAATGGTAACTATTCTGGCGAAGCGGCGACAGCGGCGGAAGCATCGCTTCGCGAGAGAGAGCTTCAGCTGCGTCAGCGTGAGTTGGAATTGAAGGAGCAAGAGATGAGAATGCGACGAGGTGGTTACGGAGGTTCGGGCCCTCGTAGACGGGCTCCTCCCCCTATGCGAAATGGCGGCGGCGGCGGTGGCGGAACGTACGAGGAGGAGGATGAGGGCGACGATTACTTCGACGCTAGCGGCGGCCCCATGGCTCCTCCTATGGTTCCCATGATCGATCCTGACAACTTCGATATGATGAGCGTCACGTCGAGAAAGAACCGGACGAAGCCGCCACCGAACCAGAGTGACCTCCGAGCAAATCACCTTAGTGGGCGTGATAGCGCGATGTCATCTCGAACAAGTCGGTTTCGGCCCAATTTCGGCAAGAATCGGTCAAGCCAGATAATAAACAGCATGCCAGCTCCTCACGATAACATCCTCGATGATCCTATGATGAGTTACTCGTCCAACCGGTACGGTAATGTCGACCGGGGACAAATTCACGCAGGATCAAGGTCGAACTCTCTGACAGCCTCGCACCTACAAGAATTGCAGAATGTGCCCGGAATGAACGGACCGGGTATGAACGGCGCGTACCCCCGGCGTGTTAGTCATTCGCCTGGGAACCCTTATGCAGCGTCGATGCGGGGCGCGAACGGACGCCCGTCTCCTCCTAATGGGATGCAGCAACCTGTGCCTCAGTATCCCCCTGGCCATGGGAACACGGTAGTACCGCATGAAGTTGAGCAACGAGTCGGGGTGAGCACTCTCCAACCACCCAACGTGAAACCCGTACGAAGTCTGACCGGCAGTGCGAGCGCCAGCGCGGGGAGTGGTGATTCGACGAACCTAGGCTCTGAGCCCTCGGCTCACAGCAGTCAGAGCAGTTTGGGCCCGCGAGCTACGGCGATGGCTCAGTAATTTCGCGACAGCCATGGCATCTGATTCTGCATGCATTTGCGACACACGCCAAACTCGGTTGAGGACCCGCGGTCAAGAGAGGTGGCCCGAGAAGGAAAAGAACTGGCCTACCTATATCACCGGAGCACGCATCCCCAGCCAGCCAGAGGCGTTCTGAAAAAGTCATAACGAAATCGAATTTTGAGCCATACGGATTGATGGAGCATGCATACCGGTTTAGAGGGTTTGAGTTTGGATTACTGCCTTTCAGATGCAGCGATTAATTCTAACCAGCCGGAGGGCGTTACGTACATAGGCATTGTGATACGACGAGACAAAGTGGTTATTTATTTCTGGTAATATTGCATTGGGATGCGGGCTGTCTCTCCTATTCATTCGAGAACGCATATACTACTTTAACTTTTCTTTGTTCCACACTCTTTCTCTCGAGACAGATCCTCCATCTCATATATTGCAATGCCGAGACTCGGGAATGCCGCGAATCCGGTCGAAATACCTAAGTTGTTGTTGTTGTTGTTGTTGTTGTCCAGCACGCCTTCTAGAAGACCCGGAGTGATGTTGTATACCACGCATCATCCAAGGAAGTGGCGTGCAAAAAAGGGGAAGGGATTCAGGAGAAGGTTGAAAAAATAGGGAAAAAGCAAGCACCCCAAAGAATGTGTATAAATCAGCAAGGGCTCTTTAGTAAAAGGGGGCTATTCGGGTCTTTTCTTCATCCGTCTAAGAGCACTCTTCGTATCGAGACTGATTCAAAATCTGGTCGTATGGTTTGGCGGTTGTCAGTCGAATGTATCGGCAGAGCATACGATTACGGGACAATAGATCTGGATTCTCGGTCACAGAATGGCAACACGAGCAGCAGACAGGTTACGGGGTGACCTTACTACATTAACGGCAGGGTGGTTAAGGTGAAAATAATTCAATGAAGATAAGTTTGCCTACTGAGACGCTGTTTCCTGTGTGTAATTGAGTCTATATGAATGCAGTCACGAAGAGGGCTGGTGGTAGGATTCATTCGCTGGAAACCATCTTCAGAGTCTGGGAAACAGCTACATAGCTAGGCCTATATGACAGTACGTACGTGCAGTACGATGAAGAATCCGAGCTGAATGGTGATGCAGACCCAATCGATCTAACCCACGTGGTTTTGCGAGACAAGTTCGTAGAGGAGCTCGCGTCGAATGGACCTTGTGGATATGTGATGCTGGCATGCGACTGTGCGCTGGTGACGATGCTTTCGGTGTACGTGAGCTCGTGAAGATTACCTACTATCGGTTGTAAATCTATCTACCGAACACGGAAATAAAGTAGATACGGTCGGAAGATAAAGTAGAGCTCGCCGATCGTCGTGTCGCTTGCGACGCTCAGATATTGCGGGCGATCGGGATCGGGTATGCATTTACCAAAATTTAAGTTATTTATATATCGAATAATACTATGTAGATAAAAAGGTCTTTGCATTACTAGGGTCGCCCCACTATATCAACAATCGATCCCAAGTCCGCGGTCCGGGATCTCGACCATACACTCACATACTTACACTCACACTCATACAGACATCCAGCAGCAAGGTCTCAGTTCCTCTCCGGTTATTCATTTATTTCGTTCTCCGCGGGGCGCACGGATACGGGCATTGGGCATACAGGAACAGGGTTACCTACTCTAGCTGCCGTGCCACGATCGCCTGAGGGAGGACGAGTCTGTACGGGATAGAATCGAGTGGGAGTACTGTGTTGAACGCCACGACGCGTTGCGATACGAAAAGCGTACGGTACAGGGGTGGTCGTACGCAGAGTCATTGTGAGTGGGGGACACAGATACACGCATCCCGCGGGAAAGGGAGTGTTTAGGGCTGAGACTTTCTTACGACTACGCTCTCTTTCTGTTGGTCGTGGTGGTCAATCTAAGTGCGAGAAAGACGCGTAATTCCGAGGATTGGGATACGATTCGCGTACTGTATCTGACGCAACGCTGAATTTATTCGCGGGCGATCGGGATCGACGAACGGTTCGTGTTCGATCTGGACGGAACTCAGCAGGCAGGCGTACAGCTGCACTTGATTACTCGCTTCTCCTGTCTCCTAAGCGAAGCGAAGGGCCTCGACAGACATCCGAACGGATAACCCTAACCGAACCGGAGTCTTGGCACGAAAAGGGCCTAAGGCTGAGAGAGATTTCGTCTCGCATATCTTGACCCTTGTTTGTTGAACGAGCAGACTCGATTTCTCATTCGTTGAAAATCAGGGAAAGGATGGCTTCTCGCGGTAACCCAGATCGTACGCTCCTCATGAGTGGTACGACGACAAGGGCCTCGATGGCGCCGCAGGCGTCGGGTGGTGCGGTTAAGGCTAGACAGTTGGTGAGTTCGTCACTTTCCCTTGTCTGTCGGTATCTTGCCTATCGACCTCGCTTCCGATCTATCCTATCGGTGCTATATATCTTAATCTAAGGTCGCACTCTGCTCCGGAGTCTTTTATCTTTCTCTCCGGGGGGAATAAAGATAAGCTTCGTATGATATCGCATGAATGAAGTTGCACCCCTATGAGGCCGACGAGGGTGTGCTGGAATACTGTCTCCTTTATTCGCGATGGAATTCTCGGATGCCTTGACTTTCAATGATAACTAACCACGATCTGAAATAGATGCATCTACAATCGCAACTACAACAACTCTCTTCCAACCTAGGCGACACAGAGAACCTGCTGCGCATGACGAGCGTCCAGGCCGGCGCTATGAGGGGATTGGGTAGTTGGCATGGTGGACTGTGAGTATACCTATCATGCTATTCCCCGTTTATCTTTCCTTCCACCAATACACCTTAGGTATCCCCTTTAGTTCTCTCATATACATCCATCAACACACCATCATCATCGACTTCAGCTAATAAAGTACAGATTCATGGCAGCCAGCAAGATCCTAGGCGAGGAATCCGTCAAGGAGTCTCAGTCTCAGCAGCAGTCGAGGCAGCGGTAGCGGCGACGCATCGATGCTTAACACTACCTTGGGAACGGATTTGGGGATGTTCCGTGAATCCGTATGCAGAACATTGTAAAGAGTGGCGTGTCGGAAAACGGCTGGAATAAGGGGCCATGTCTCATGTCAGCTTTCATGGGTTGAGACATGAGCTTTCCTCCCTTTACCGGATGGGGTGGTAGCTCCGGGCTTGTGATGATGAGCTTGTTATGAAGAGAAGATGTATTATTATGAGTATCAACTGAGTTTCTTTATGCGACGGTTATATGAAGATAAAGCTATCGCGTGTGGTGATACCTTACCGGCGATTATAGCTAACGTACTTTATCCCTATTGTACCCTGCCCAGGAGACCATCACGCTTGAGGAATGTATATCCAGCACGTCCCAAGCGGCGCGACGACCTACCTACATACCTACTGCGAACAGCTTTAAGTAACCGCAGACGAGCACACATGGGCTCGCATGCCAGCAGCAGAGACCTGCCGTCTCGGCAGGAATCCTAGGGGCTGGTAGGCAAGCTATTTATATACTTACGCACTGAAAATGGAAGTGACGACGACGCCAGGTCTCAGTTTCGCGAGCTAGGAGGCGTTTTGTAGCGATGACAGGGCTGGCAAGGACATTCATTCTAGGATAAGGGCACGCGTGTACTAAAGTGCCCCTTTCTATTTATGACCTCGGTGAGAGAGGTTTATGAAACACAACATCTCGAGTTGTGACGGGATGATTGATAATTGATGTAAGAGTAGTAAATCTTGACTGTCCATTGCAATCTATTATGAGGTCTTAAAGGCTCGAAATTATAATGTTTACGACGACGGTCGTCCCAGCGGGATCAAGACTGATAATAGGGAGTTGAGATATTAGCTCATACTTAGACTCATTACTCGGATTGTCTCGAATTCATCTGCAAAAGAGAGCCTCCGAACGTCAACATAGGAACTCGGAAGACAGGGGTTTGTCAACGACTTCGACTGGACACTCAATCATCACAGAAGACCTCAGGGAACTGGGTCTGATCTTACTGTCCATCAGCGCGCGAGCAACAGCTTCAGCAAGGAAATAAAGGAGAGAGCTTGCGTATGACAACACTATTACTCGGAAACAATTGGAGCCGGGCCGCTTTCACAAAAGCTCTATCTTCAATGGACAATATCGGGATCGGAAAAAAACGTCAAAGAGAACTCATGATGTCAAGATCGATCGAGATCGGGTCGCCCCGCCCCGTGCTTGATAGGTGAGTCACGGGCATCGTGGCCGTGTCCATTGCTCACCAAGGGCAAGATCTCAACAGCAAGCGATGGTCTACTATGGTTTTGAGATTTGTGTGTTATGTCCGCTCAGGATATCAACCATAACGATATGGGCGAAGTCATAAGCAGGTTAGGATAGCTTAGCTTAGGTAGTCTAGCAGTGACTGAGCTAAGGGTGCAAGGTGATAATCAGAAGCTCAATAATAGCTTTGCTTGAACCATGAAAGACACGATGGTTGAAAGAAACGACGGAACAAAGAGACGTACGAGAAAAGACTACCACTCGTCCGTGTTGCTATTGCCACAATTCCTGATCGCAACTCACTTCGTCTGTCAAACTCTAGTCTATTTGGATTCGAAGAAATAGGGCAGAATCGTATGAAATAGATTGACTACGAGGCTTTCGCCTCAAATAGTACCTTCAGAATGGCGCTTTCCTTGCACCAGATGAGCGAGTGCGGCCGTGAGCAGTTCATGGTCGAAGGCACCTTCATCGTCGTCAGCAGCCTCTTCATGATCATGCGCTTCTGGCCCGTGAACCATACGAGACGGCGAGTACACCTGGACGATGTCTTTGTGGTCGTGGCATACGTAAGTGATAGGAAGACGACTTTTCGAGAGTTTTGGGTCGTCTAAAATTCTCGACCAGCTCGGCAACGCCAGCCTGACGAGCGTGGCATTCTGGGCCATCGCGAATGGACTAGGGAAACGGATCATGGAGATCACGAACAAACAGCTCGAGAATTTGGTTGCGGTGCGTACCTCCTTGCTCCCTCAACACGAACTGTCTAAGACTGTGCGACTGAGTATCCGCCGCTTCACAGTTCTTGCTCGTTGCCGACTTGCTTTACCTACTCAACACGACATGCCTTAAAATGTCGATGCTCGTCCTCCTATACAGGATATACGCCACGCCCAAGTTCAGACGTTGGTGTTGTGTCTGGATGGTTTTTGATGCCATCTATCTCGGTAGGCTCCCCAACTCAGTCTCTTTGATGCGCCGGGAAGTCGCAGTAATGTTATCAAGAGGAATCCACGACTCCGAGACACAAATGCTCAGCTAGAAGATGATGACTTGCTGACTCCAAACAATTCAAGTTTCCTTTATTCCCATTTTGCTCACGAACTGCATCCCACTTTCTCAATATTGGAACCCAAAGCCTACCGGATGGTGCCGGGACACAGTGATAACTGACTATGCCACTGTCGGATTCAACCTGACACTGGACTTAGCCATCCTGATTCTGCCTCTACCCGTGCTCTGGCGTTTGCCCATGTCCAAACGAGATAAGATGACAGTGACAGCCCTGTTTAGCATCAGCCTCGTGTGAGTCTGTCTGTCCATAACTCTGCAGTCTTGCCTTGGGCCCAGACTGACAAGCCATGACGTTCCAGAACTATCGCCTCTGTATTATGGCGATTGGTCGAGATCATTCGGATCAGGTCGTCCCCTGACTGGACCCGATCTATCTGCATAGTGGGAAATCTCGCCGGTGTTGAAATTTGGCTGAGCATCATTGCCGTTACCATCCCAACACTAGGGCCGTTTTTCAATGCCTACATTAGACCTGTTCTATGCAAACTAGGCCTGAAGAAGACCAGAGCCAGATCCGGATCGATGCCGAGAAATCCAGATCTGGAGACTTTCGGGGGCTCGAATGCGAAATCGAACAGGCATTCTCGACGCTATCTTGGTATTACTCTGGACCGTACGATCATCGACGACGAGCCCTTGAAGTTGACGCCAACAAAGGAGGCACACGTGATCGCGAAGTGCGCGTACGAGCCCGGGCCGGAAGGGCAAGAGCCGCTTCATGCCGACGACGAGATTCATGTAAAAACCGAAATCGAGTCAGTTTATAATGCACAAGATGGCAAAGATAGCGAGACCAGACAAAAATAAGCGGCCGTAGGGTCGTAGTTAGACGAGCAGCTGTCGAGGGCGGAAGCGATTTTGATTTTAAGGTCCGTAAAGGGGAGGCGGTTGGCTGGTTCATGCTCAACTCACTCGATTCGCGTTTCTGCCTCTGTCTTCCTTGGTTTATTACCTACGTAGCACTTTCGAAAGAAGTTGACTTCTTTTGCAATGACCATGTGAGAGCCGACACCTCATTTTAATGGTGGAGTTTTTCATGGCCGTGCATCACGAGCAGTAATGACTTTGACCACTGTTGTTGACCATGCAGGTCGAGCCCGAACCCGTCTCTAGTAGGCATGAAGAAGTCTAACTTTCATTAGAGCACCGCATATCCCTGACAGATGCCTGGCGTCTACCGAAGACATGTGGTCTAGAGGAGCCTTTTCTACGCACAAGTTCGAGAAGTAGAGCCTCAGTATGGCCCGGGTTTTAGGAACAAAGAGCATCGTGGTCAAGATGGTGAAAAGTGGATGGCATGGCGATATAAGCAAGCATCACTCGGCATTGTCCATGACAATGTCGTTATTTTCGTCAGATGGACCGTGCTCCGCGGTTGTCTCCTTTGATGTCTCCTTCGAGACCTGCTCTCGATGAGGCCGGCGCTTCTGGCGTGGAGCCTGGACCGGAAACCGCTTCACCCCGCCGCAAGTATTGCACTTGACAACCAGAACATCAGCCCAAGGTTTCTTGGCCCTTTTGCTCTTGTTTTCAACCACGGAAGTACTCGTTTCGCCCTCGATCAGCAACGTGTCGCAGAACTTGCACATGGTGTGCTTGAGTCCTGGCGATAGCCGTATCTGACTTTTGAGAGACGTCGCTCGAAGCTCAGTCAAAAGATGCCTAGCAAGCTTCAGACTGAACTGATCACCAGCAGGGCTTGCATTTTCATGTTCTGGTTTAGGACCGGGACCAGAGGGAGTAGTAGAACCGGGAGCTCGGCTGATTGCAGTCTGTGAGCCCAGAAATGCTGCTGCCTGGTGCAAGTAGTTGAGGCGTGAGTATAAGTGCTTGTTCGGCACTGATCCGTTTCCTTTTGGTTTTGCCATATTCGATTGTTGGCAGGATTCGAGTGAAGGTTGGACTCTGGAGGGATCTTTTTCGCAGTGGTCAGTGAAAATACCAAGTCGATTGAATCTGGAGAACGCATTCTGAAATGGATGCTTCAGGTTCCCAGCTCATCCTGATTGGTTCATGTGTTATTTAGTGGAGCCGGAGACCCGCTCCTTAGAAGGGTACCTTGGTACGTTGTCTAGGCTTACACCAGATTACAGATATAGACACGCCAGAGCGGCAGAGTCGAGACTGAGGTCAGTGATTGAGAGGATCGTTTCAATGAACGGGAACACTTCACTCTGCAATGTGAACCATCAACCTCTCTGCTGTAAGCCTCAAAGGAAAACGGAGTCTGCAACTAGAAGCACGATGTACGGAATAACAGGCAGGATAGACGGGCTAGACAGAGGGCAGTCAACTATCCCTTTCAACTCGCAATAAACAAGATGCTTGTCTGCGCTTCAGTCGACAGCATCTTCACGTTTACGACAGACTCAAAGAACTGCCTTTAATTGATGGCATATGCTTGGTTATCTCTGACAGAGGAGTCAGGTCAGGAAAGATGAACGGATAGCGAGCCATATCGATGTTTCAAGAATCGCATTGCTGACCACCCAGTTCTGTCGGAGGATCCTGACAGCCGCAGTGATCAACGATGAGATCCGCGCTAGATGAGACGCGATGCTACTTGTGAGCTGTTCCACTTTGTCCAGGGGTTTTACGGATTACGCCCAGAGAAACTAGAACTGCCATTTGAACGTGACGATGCTTTCCAGATATTGGGGACAAGAATGATTTCATCGTCAATGGCTTGCGGGGTATCTCGGATGTCAACCGCCTGGCAAATGGCTGATTTGGATTTCAATTTCACAGATTCCGTAGAACGCTCAGCACGGAGCTTGGTCGGTCGATAACGCGTCAAGAGGACTCGCTCAATTGGAGTAGGTAAATCCATTATGTAGGTAGCAGGCAATTGTGACCGGCATGCCTCGGTAGCTCAGACGTTGTAGAGGTACGAACTAATATTCGACACGACTCCGCCAGTCAATCGTTTTCGATGATAGATGAAAATAGGCCTAACAAGTCCGACCTCAGCAGTTGGCATGGAGAAATCTCCAGAGCAGAGAGGGAAGGGAAGGCTTGCCAAACCTTGAATTCCAACACGTGACTGCCGTCTGAGAATTGAATGGGATTGCAGGCAGGCCTGGCAGGTACGGTATCGATGCACGCCATTTATCGTTGTACAGGTGCGTTACACTGCGGAATAAACAGTATATCGCACTTTCCGGGGCTCATGCAGTATAATAATACAGTGTGCATATCTTGCAGTTGTTGGATTGTAGAAATATCCGTCCTTGTATTAGTCCTGGTGAGCTCCCCCGTTTTCGGGAGCCCACCACGGAGTG